>SNQJ01S0110461.1:0-29002 GCA_010110895.2 Picea sitchensis
TTGTTATAGGATTCCATAGTGTGTAACCTTTAACTCCATCTTTGTAGCTGATGGAGATACATTTCTATGCCTTATTGTCCAGATTGCTCATCTTTTCCTTTGGAGAATGCACAAAAGCGTTACACCCAAATAATATGATATGTGAAATAGAAGGTTTCTTACCAAACCATACCTCATGTGGAGTCTTTTGAACCACTGTTGAAGTGGGTGATCTATTTACTAGATAACAGGCTGTGGAAACAACTTCAAATTAGAACTCCTATGTTAAATTCTAATCTTGCAACATTGAGCATACTCCTTGATTTTTCCATTAGTTTCATGTTCATCCTTTCTTCCACTCCATTTTGGAAGATATGTGAAAAAACTTATGTACGAGAAGAAGGTAAATCTAACTCATGAGACACTTCTTCAATTTTGAGAAGAATCTTGTACGGTCCATAAAATTTTGGAGGTAGTTTCTAATTTTTCTTTTGTTTAAGAGTAGATTTCTTATAAGGTTATAGTTTCAAAAATACCCAATCACCCTTCTCAAATATTACTTCAATTTGATGTTGATATACTTGTTTCTTCTTCTTTTTATGCACCATTTGAAGGTTTTCTTTAAACAAAATCCAATGTTTCTTTAGGCTTTTCCACATGTGCATACATTGCCTATACTTTGGAATGGTACCATAAAAAGTATGTGATACTAGGAGATGGAACCATAAAGAGCTTAAAATGGAGAATTATTAGTATATGTGTGATAGATGGTATTATACCACCATTATGATAGAGTGTTGGTGCATGCACATGGATAGTTTCAAGACCTTGGGTTCAAGGTAAGTTGTCCAACATAACCCTACATATACTGTCCCTTTCAACGTCACTTATGAGCAGGCGAAGTCTCACCCGAAGTATATTTATGGGGACTAAGAAACCAAGATTTTGTAGCAGTGAGGGAATGAAGGAAGACACACTATGTCATAGTCACGCATTGTATCCTAGTAATTGTTTCCTCATTACTAGATCTTCTATGCATATCAGGTTAGATTCTTATCAATTAATAGTTAAACATACATTTAAATTTACTGCGCATGAATACTTCAACATTATAATTAAATATAAACATTCATCGTAGGAAAAATAGAGATCAACTTCACACAGACATGAATTAACCTAATATAAACATGAATAACCATTTCATGGTGTAACTTGACACAAGGTTATTGTGGTTCACCCCCTCCTAGGCTACGTCCACAAATATTTTCTTCTTTAGTATAGTTAAGGTATTCTGGTGTGCTCTGCTCTACAATAGATGTTCAATATAACTTCCATTGGTTACATTCATGGAGTCTTTACACAGAATCTCCTACAATCACAACATTGTATCCTAGTAATTCTTTCCTCATTACTAGATCTTCTATGTGTATGAAGTTAGATTCTTATCAATTAACAGTTAAACATACATTTAACGTTACTGTGCATGAATCTTTCAACATTATCATTAAATATAAACATTCATCATAGGAAGAACAAATATCAACTTCACACATACATGAATTAACCTATTATAAACATGAATAACCATTTCATGGCATAACTTGACACAAGGTTACTGTGGTTCACCCCCTCCTGGGATACGTCCACAAAGATTTGCTTCTTTATTATAGTTAAGGTATTCTAGTGCACTCTGCCCTACAATAAATGTTCAATATAGCTTCCATTGGTTACATTCATGGATTATTTACACACAATCTCCTACAATCACACCAATTAATCATTGCTTTCTATTGTCGTGTCTATTGCTTCGACCTATGAACTTCCTTAAGAATATTCTCAATTCTCTCATAATCTCCCTTTAATTTTTTACTTTCTTCCCCTTTTACCTTATTTTTTCATTCCATCTCAAAATGGGTTGTCCCCCACTCCTCCACTGGTGAAAACTCATTCTGAGAACGATACATCTCATGCTCAATTGGTTTTCCCGGATTTTACAGGATCTTGTTCCTTCATGTCTCCCCTCTTCTTCTCTTTCTTATCTCTTCCTTCTTGATATTATTGGTCCTACAACTTTTCTATGTGCTTCATTTCTTCTCTTTGTTCTCTATTCAAACTAACTGCCCAACAAACCCCCGAAACTCGCTTGTGGCTTGTCCCAAGCCACTTAGGCCTGGTGTGTCGTTCTCTACCATGCTGCAATGAATTTTTGGAGGATTTCCTTCACTATCTGTACTGCTTCTATGAATTTGGCCTACTTGTTAACAATTTGTTCCATTGTCTATGTTGTCAGGTTATTTATTTTGGCCTTGGTGTCTTACGTTGATACTGTATTGTTGGTTTGTGCAGTAGCTAGTTCCTCTAGTACCCTGAGTGCCTCGTCCTGTCTTGGTCGCAACTCTTGTGTAACCTTTCATTGTTATTCCTTCAGTTGTTCCACAACAATATGTAGTTTTATGTTCACCAACAATGTTGTCATTCTTTTGGTTGGTGGTAGCATATTTACACGTTTAGTGTCTTGACTCATTTGTTCTCGTGCAACCCTGATTTTCTTGTCCCTGTAGCTATTCTTGACTTTCGGGGTTGGGTAGCCCAACTATCCCTACTAACACTTTGATCACTATGTGCGGTCCTATCACTTGAACCAATCCTGCAATATGTGTTACTTCTGTCAAACATGTTTTTCCTACACCTAGTCCTTGCATAGGTGTTATTTGCATTGATTCCAAGATCTTTTGGATTACCCCTAGTTGTTCTTATATGACTTCCTGTTTCTTGGTCCATTCCTCGACTACCTTTTCTTATGCTCTATGTTTCATCCTACTTCTTGTTGCGTCCATCATTTTCCAGAGTTCTACCAACTGATCCTACATCTCTTTGTGGTGTGTACGCCATCATACCCCTGTGTGTAAGACCTTCTGTGTAGTGTCTTTCCCTGCATAATGTCCTCCTGTGATCCCATCGTGCACCTCTGCCAATATAGTTGGTCTTTCGTGTTCAACTACACATTGTTGTAGTATTCCATCTGGGCCCATTTTATATAAGCTTCTTGCAATGAGTTGGTAGTCTGCAACCTTTACGACCAACTACTTCTTCTACGTGACCGTCATGTCGGATGGGGCCATTCCTATACTTAGGAATTGTACAATATCTTTAAAGTAATCGCCGAAAATTTTAATGGAGAATAGTTGTGCATTTGGAAGGATATCGTCTAAGTTTCCAACATCTTCTCCTGAAAGTATGCATGACATATGGTCAGGCCCTACATTGATTTTACCATATTTTACTACTACTTTGAAGTCATACTCCTCGAACAATAGGATCCATTTGCATATCCTCTTCCTCAGCATTGGTTTATTGACTAGGCATTGTAGCATAGAATGATTTGTATACATCTTAAAGTTTGATCCCAACAGGTAGTATCAAAAGTTTTGGAGTGCATAGACCATGGCCAACCCCTCTCGCTCTATGGTGGTATAGTTTTTATCTGTTGTTGAAATTTTCCTGCTAGCGAATGCAATGGGGTGATCGATGCCCCCTTCGCCTGGTTGTGATAAGATTACTCCTAGTGCCATAGATGAGGCATCTACATGTACATGAAATTCATTAGTCCAGTCTGGGAAGATCAGGATTGGTTTCATTACTAGTTTGTGTTTTAGTGTGTCTAGTCCTTTCTGAAAGTTGTCGTTCCACTAAAACTTCACTTCCTTTTCCAGTAGTTTTTCCATTGGTGTTGTGATTTGTGCGTATCCTTTAATGAATTTTTTGTAATAACCTATGTGTCCCAATGTAGTGCGTAGTTTTTTTTACTGATGTAGGTAGTTGTAGTTCCAAAATTACTGCGATCTTCACCAAGTCCACTATTACTCGTTGTTTCCATATTACATGTCCTAGTAGTATTCCGAACGGTGCGCAAAAAACACATTTCTTTATATTCAATGATATATGATGTTGTTTTCATTTGTCCAACATTAATCTTAACAATTCCACGTGATCTTGTAGTAGGATGAATACAGTTGTTACTGGATGAATTGGTAAGTGCTGACACAAACTAATGTCCCTAACTTCAACAAGAAATTAGAACAAAACATGACAAAATAAAAACGTTTACTTAGGTTCTCATTGTAATGTATACTACATTAATGAGGGATAAATGACATAGCGTTTAAACATTGTTTGATCCTTTCTAGCGTCATCCTTGCTCCATATCAAGGTTTGTGGGATGTTGAACTTGTTAAGAAACCCAAACCAACAAAGAGAGAGCATCGGTATATATATTCTAATGGAACTTATGCATAATATCAAAGAGTTATGCAATAAAAATAGAGACACTTTTATAAGAAAGAAATGTACTACTATATTATATTGATGAAAGTGGAGAATAAAAGTTGTGCCTTGATGTTGCAAGGTCCCTTCTAATGGCCCTTTGCCTCAACACACACACCTCTTGCTCCAATTCTTTTGATGAATACTACACACAACCTAACTTGGAAAGCTAAAGCAAAGCTATCACAAGCACAATCTTCAACATAATTATTCACACATAAGCTAGACTAACTCTTCTCATGAGAGATCCCTCCTTATATAGAGTGAAGGAGAAGGGATGAAGGGATTAGGATAATCCCACTAAATCCAAAAAGCAGGTGAGATCCAAACCGAATGGAGGCCACCTCATATTTTTTAAGATTCTATTCTAGAACCTTCGAGAATTTTTTTGTTTTTCCTTTCTTCAAACATCGTTGCATTCTTAACAATGAGAAATCTGCGATGATTTCGCATACCACTGTGGTGCAGGTTGCGTCGATTCTAAATTGTTGCACCCTTAACACTGAGCAAGGTGCGACGATCCTTTTTAACAATGTTTTGCAATAAGGAAAAAAGAATTCCATCTCTTAGGAAAAGTTTTATTTCTTCAACATCCTTCAGGGAATAAGGAAAATGATATTTCTTATAAGAGGAGATACACGTCATCAGTGTTCATGAGGGTGATGAAAATAATGTGTAACAGAATTCCCCCCAAAGTATGAAGTTGGAAAATAACGACGGTTGAAATACTTTATAGAGTATGTATGTCGAGAACAAGGAGCACATTAGTCGAAAACCTGTCAACAAACAAGATTCAACATAATAATATACCATTACTGACGTAGGAATTCCCATACTCAGAATAAAAGTGACCCTAATAATAAGTGTCAAGTTAATCATGACCACAAATCATACACTATGGATCCATGCCATTATGATTCAACATAGCCACGAGAAATAAATTGTAGATCTATGCTATAAAGACTCAAATTTGAACATGGCCACAAGAATACATAGTGGATCTATGTGTCAGTATAGACTCATGAATACTCCATCGCAACCTAGATCCATGTGATAGTATACAGGGTCTTCATTTCCATCATCCCGAAGTACGAATCTACCCATGTGATTATAGATGTTGAAGTCGAACATGGTAGAAACCACTTGATTACCAGTCATTAATGAATACCATTAACAAGTGTGAGGGAACTCATCATTAATGTTAATGACTCCCAAGGTACTCTAGTACAATCCATCGAAAGTGAATTAATGAGATCAAGTCGAACACTCGATGGAATCTTCCAATCAGGGGCCAATGATGTAAACCCACTGTCGAAAATGAAGAAACCTTCCATTGAGGCATGTAGGCTCCAAGGTAATAAGTATTTTCTAAGTCTAATTCCTGGATAATGAGTTGAAGTCGACAGGAAAAGACTTGTCACATGAGGGCCTTAATGTATCCCCCATCAATGACACGAAACTTGTAACATATTTGAAGTAGATTAGAGCATAAAGTGATTCAGGACTGACCTAGGGAAGGCTGACATGGTAAGATTTTGAGAACTGCAGATGGGCGACTAAGTAGAAGGATCGTTTCAATTGAACTTCTCTTGAACATATAAACAAAACAACAATTGTCTTGGCAACATTGACTCAAAGAAGACCAATATATAGACTTGTGGATGATAAAATGAGAGACAAATTCATTTCCCAACCCAGTATACAAAAATGAAAAGGGGTTTCATGTTCAAGAGTGACTTACTGCCACTAACATAGATGCAAATATATATTTCTTTCCCAATTCCCCCACCATTTATGGCGAGTACCTCTTTATTTTTACACAATCTTGAGGAGGATAACATATGCTTGAACTGTAAGCTCATCCTTTGGATGAGTCCCTCGGAGTATTTTTAACGAACCCTATGAAGGAGAGGCTCTATCCCATAAGGGCCTTTCGATGTTTGTTTTATAAGTCCAAAGAAAGTAAACTCAACTCAGTGGTTTTTCATATTTAGAGAGTCTGAAAAACACTTAAAGGAAACTCCAAAATGTCATTTTTCATAAAGTAATCGGATGAGACCAAAAATATATAATCTATTGCTCAACAAATGTTTTCTTCAAATACTTTAATGAGCGTGAAAAGAACAAGATCTCTCAACAATCTTTTCATGTTTAAGGATTTTGAAAAGAGCTTAAAGAATACTCGAGGGGGTTCCTTTTTCGTATAACCTTAACAAGTCCGAAAAAGTGATAAATGTTTACTCGGTTACATTCTCATAGATTTACGAGCATGAGAAAGAACAAAAACTATGTTCAACATTTTTTATTGAAAAAACATAAGAGAATATTTACATCAAATGGTTTCCGAAAAACACGTAAAAAATGATAAAAATTTTGATCCATGCCAAAATATCCAGTTGCCCGACCTATATCCTGTAACATTTACACTTTGAAACATTCATTAGGGTTAACATTGATATAAATAGGTGAAAACATAACTTGATATAGGTCAAAAAGTGGTAAAATATGTTTAAATAGGTCAAAAACTAAATCATTTTTACCATTTCATTGTAATTCACCAAAAATAGTGTTAAAATCCCCGTTTTTACCTAATTTTCAAATGACGATTACGTCATGATTTGTGGACGATTCTTTGATCTGACTCTGTGAGGTTGGTGCTCTCCCTTTCCTTTCTCTTTTAATAGAAACATTGTTCAATTTTATGGTTATTTATTGGTTGTATGGGAAATATCTCAAAGGGGAAATGAGCCCTCAAATCGTTGTAGGCTCCCTCTATTGGGAATTGCGATGATCTCAGATCTACGTAGGGATTAAAGGAACAAAGTGCGATGATGTCACAATGTACTGAAATCTCAGGATGTGTCGATCGCAACTCAAAAATGAAAAAATAAACAATGAACCAGTGAAGCTGACAAATTTGGATTTTCAAGAAACTAACCCATGTTTAATTGTCCTTTGGAAGATTTTCCACAGTTCACAATGCTAGAATGGAGGGAGAGAGAACATGAAGAGGAAAATTTCATTGTGGGGAATGAACCAACACAGTTATGGCACTCTGGGGGTGTGGGTTTCTCAATTTATTCAAAGTGCAGGGCATGAGGGCTCAATTAGTTTTATTAGAGCACTTAGTCCGAATGTGGGATGTAAATGAGCAAGTTTTCCATGTTCAGGTGCATACGCTCACTTTGGAGATTGAAGACATCTATTTTTTAACTAGTTTTTCTCATTGTGGGTCTTGAGTATCATTATCAGGACACAGGGGAGGAGGTGAGCCAATGGACCACTATGTCACACAATACTTCTCGACTGACACAGATAAATTTAGTGGGAATATTCCCATAAAGAATGTCCTCGACTTATCTCTGAGGAAAATTCTCTTCACCATTACTCATGTTGCAGGGAGTGAAAATCCACATTTGGCCTTACATAACTAATTTCAGTATGCCATTGAGTGCATGGAACCTTGTGTATTCAATTGGTGCAAGGGATTCCTCAAGAACATGAAAAAACAAATGACAAAGTGCAGGATTGGTCAGTTAAAATGGTTTGGGTATGGATTAATTTTGGTGTCCTTTTTTCTTGAAAAGGACCCACTTTTGCGTCTTCAGAATGTGGATTGGGGTGTGCTACTCCATAGGATCCTTGCATGAGGAGGTGGGTTGACTTGATGGAACGCAATGGTGGCATCCCAATTGTCACATATGGGCATACCTTCTTCTAATGGCTGAGGGATCAACTCATTATGATTGAGGACTATGCTTATGATGGGGCTGACTTCTATGGTGATCCATATTTAGCATTACCTGAGGGTGCGCATTGGGGAGACATAGGTAAAATGGATTTTTAATTATATATTGTTTTTAGAATTTTTATTATGAAAAATTTATATTATGTATCTAAGACTAATCAAATGCTCTGAAATGCAAATGTGGCACCTTTCAGACCTCCGGGTTCATCTCCGATCCAGAGACACGGGGAGGCAAGTGTAGTGGTTGGTTGAGATTGAGAAGCGGCCAAGGATCTCGAGGAGATCGAGCATAAAATTTAGGGATTGACTATGGACATCCCTGATATTACTATAGATGAGTTTCCTAGACGTTATCAACACCAAACTATTAGTGTTTCAACATCTATTGGTCGACTGCTCCGTCACGTAGCACGGGAAGTAGCTTTCTATCATGAGCAACATCCATGATGCATATATGTATATGAATCCATGTGCTTTGATATTTTGGTCTCGGGACATAATTTTGTAACTTTTTTGCATTATAATACAAAAATATTCTACTGGCTTACTTGTCCTTATGTGTTTGTATTTGGATTTATAAATTGTGCAAATTTCTATCTAAAACATAATTGGCTAAGGAATCTGTTAATGTATTTAGATATCTAGGAATGTGTTGATATTCGATGTTATCAAAACTTATTTCCAAGAGGCGAACTCTGAAATATAGTTGTAATAGTGTAGTATTTATGATGGAATAGATGTTGCTTAATTGCAGCACCACAAGTTGAGAATCAAATCGTACAATCAAATGATGGATGATAAGTGAAATGGCGTCAGTCAATAGTTCAATGACCACACTATATTCCACAATTTTATTAGTTTCACAACCCAAGAAAATACCACGTAGACTTATCAACTTGTCCGTAGGTGCATAGATTGCCCATGTAGCAGACATGTGATTTTGAGTATTGCGACTAGCACCATCAACAAAGCCAATATAAGGTAGCGAGAAAATCAACATCTGGAAAACAATGACAAGGCAAGTTAAGCAGTTTGAGGGAAAAACACTAGAATATAATACATTAAAGTACAAAGCACTCATGCAAAACATTTTAAGCATAGTACTTCTTTAGGTAAAGCCCATTTCTAGGTTCACCCAAAGGAATTCCATCATAATCAACCAACTTGTAAGCCTGCTTCTCTAATACTCTTTTAACGATATAAGGGCCATGCCACATGGGCTTGAATTTACCTACCCATAACAAGTCACGCTATTGGTCATAAAGGAGAACCAATCCTTTAGAAAAAAACATGAGGTTTAACATGTTTGTCGTATTGAGCCTTAACATGTTTCTTCTAGGATTCTATTACTAGCACAACATCACGTCGAGTCTCATCTAATTGCATTAGATACAAAAAAAATTCTTCCTCGGCTGTGGTGATGGGGAGAAGTTTGACAACTAGATTTAGAGACAACATTTCACATTCAATCAACAAGACGACTTCGATACCATACACTAATTGGAAAGGCATGAAACCCGTAGAAGATTTAACTAACGTCTGATAGGCCCATAATGCCAAAACAATAATTATATGCCAACTTGACTTATGAATACCCACCATCCATCGAAGCATAGGGGTTAGGACTTTGTTGATTGATTCAACTTGGCCATTGGATTGTGGATAATAAGGGGTTGAGTTTTCATGTCGTAAACCCAACTTATCGGTTAGCTCAAACATCATAAAATTGTGAAAATGGGTTCCATGGTCAGTGACGATGGCTTGAGGTACACCAAATCTAGTGATGATATGATTGAATATGAAAAGTGATACAATTTTATCAGTGTTATCGATTGTAGCCATTGCCTCGACCCACTTAGTGAAATAATCCATAGCTACAATGATGTATCCATGTCCCCCGACCGAGTGAGGGTTACATGTCATGAAGTCAATGCCCCATTTAGAAAATGGACCAACGAAAAGCATAGGATATAGAGGAGCAAGACGATATCAAATCTTATTATTGTAGGTTTGAAAAGCATGGTATTTCTGAATTGTGAGAATGCAATTCTTGAAAAGTGAAGGCCATAAGTAACCATCTTGTAGGATATTTTGGGAAGTGGCATAACTAGACATATCACCTCCACATGATCTAGAATGACAGTCATTTAGTGTTTTCTCAGCTTCATCATAGGTCAGAGATTGTCGAAACACTGAATCAATACCATGACGATAAAGGGTATCACCGAAAATAATATATTGGTGGGCTTGATACCGAATACGATGATGATCTACATGAGATACATCAGGTCGAAAATTTTGGGTTTGGAGATAAATGATGATGTCTCCATACCGTATATCATCTGAACTGATCAGAAAGAGAGATTCATTAGGAAAATAATCTTCTGCCACATTTTCTGTATCAACAGAGGGAAGGTCACATATTAACTCAGCAAAGACCAAATATTTCTTAATCACAATCCATTTAGAGTATTTCCCCCCTAGAAATTGTCTTGTAAGAATATGTTGCGTAAACTTGTAATCAGAAATAATCGTGGTCTTGCGCAATAAAATATAGTGACGAAAAACATTGGACAAATTGAACAGCTGCCAAGGCCTATTTCTCCATATGAATGTATTGGATTTTAGTGGACGTAAGAGTCTGACTCAAATAGTAAATGACATTTTCATCATTCAAATCATCCTCCTCGACCAGAACCATAGTGATGGTGTGATCCAAAGTAGCCAGATATAGGAATTAATCTGGACTATAATCTGGGGGATATAATAGCGGTGTGCAGGTTAATGAAAGTTTCAAAGCGTCAAATGCTTTGTTAGCGATGTCATCCCACACAAAATCATGACCATTCTTAAGAGGTAGAGTGAAACCTTTCGTCAGTTTGACATAATTAGGAATGAATAATCGTAGAAAGGTCACCTTCCCTTGCAAACTTTGGAGTTGGCATAAGGTATAAGGAGGAGGAAAATTGATGATCCCATGCATGGAAAAAATAAAGCCTAGAATTCTCCCTGAATCCACACAAAAAATACATTTATACGGATTTAATCATATACGGTAATACCGACACTAGAGAAAAATAGCTCGTAAGTATGCTGGGTGATCTTGATGACTCATGGAATGCGCCGATAAATAATCAAGATATGGTTGCACAATATGATTGATATCGTGAAAATCATAAGACATAGCTCTTTGAAAACTTGCACCAACATTATTGAGACCGAAAGGGAGTTTACGGTATGTGAAGGTACCCCAAGGACAAATAAAGGTGGTTTTGTGTTGATCTGCCGGTAAAATATTTATCTGATTATAATCCAAAAAACCATCCATCAGAGAGAATATTTCACTTATGGCACAATCATCGATGATCTGGTTGAAGAAAGGGGTTGAATAGTTATCTTTAGGGAAAGCCTTATTAATATCCATATAACCAACGCACAAGCGGATTGTTCCTTGTTTCTTCATGACCATGACAAGATTGGAAACTCAATCAGTCAATGCTACAAGGTAGATAAAACCATCTTTAAGAAGTTTTTCAACCTCAATCTTGACCGTGACAAATTTTCATGGATGAATTGGGAGAAGTCATTGTCGAGCGAGATTAGTGTCATGGTATGTCTTGATTACATGTACACCAATATCTGGGTCAATTCTAGGAATTTCTTCGTAATTCCAAACGAATACATCACAAAATTCTTGGAAAAGGGCCTTGTAATCTTGAATCTCATCAGGAGAGCATGAGGCACCTATGTGAACATTTTCCACAATTCTAGGTTTGATCGAAATATCCAACGGTATAGTTGGTGAGATATTTCCCAAGTTTCCTTCATACAAAACATCACATGTTGATTCAGAAACTGAAGGGAGATTAATGACCTCGAACAGATTTGAAATTTGTCGGTAACTCTCAATAGTCTCAGGTTCGAGGAAGAGGATAGAACGATGATGTCCATCCTCCCATGGTGTGTCTTACACAGACATAATTTCCATGATTGTTTCATTAGTTTGAAAAAATGTATTAAATGGATCAAGAGATGTATCAAACGGAGATTGAGAAGAGGTCGATTGAATAGTGTGATAAGCCAATTTGATCGGACTTAGTGGCATTTGGATGTCATAACGATGACATTCTTCCAAGCTAGGTACTATCCAAGGGTCATATGACTTAGGGGTTTCACCAACACCGGTTGAAATCATGTTGATAGAAGCGATGAGAGGAGGAACATCGGGTGGTAGAATGGGGAAAGTTCCCATTAACGATGAATGTTTCAAGAGACCCACACTGAAATTATCGTAACTGGGAGGTGTTTTTGCTATGAAAGGAACATTACTAGTGCACGAATCAGATCTAAAAAAGGCGAGTTGATCTATTTTAACAACTTTACCTTGGTGAGGGAAACATATCATATGGAAAAGAGTAGAGACAATTTATCGCATAGCGTCAATCCAACTACAACCAAGTAAGAGTTTGTAATCAAATGGTGCATTGAACACTTTGACCTCAACAGTAATTGATTTCACTTCTAACACAATAGATAATGCAGGAACTACACCATAAGGTTTATACCCTGTACCATTAAAATATTTTAATGTGTTATGTGACTCAATAAGGGAAGGAGATCTAATGAATTTCCAATAGGTCACAAACATTGCGCAAGTCGAAGCCCCTTCATCAACAAATATTCTTTGTTCCCACAATTACTTGTATTTGAAAAGATAATTGATGAGGGAGTCTTGGGATGTGATATTCCAAGTCAAATATTATCAAATTCATATCAGTAGGATCGATTCCACCAATATCATTTAACAGTGCCTTCTATTGATTAGGAAAAATTTGAAGGACTTCGAGGGCCGACATTACAGATGGTGCCTGTGCAAGATATTCTACAATACTGTAGTTTTGAGCTACATGTGCATGCGGGTTGAATGACGACTTATGAACGACACCTTTGGGAGGAATATGGATTATTGTATTAGGATTAGTTTGTTCGAGATGAAGAGGGCCATTAGGAGGTGGATTTGATGTAAGAGGTTGATCATAAACCTTCTATTTAGAAGGATAATAATCTTTGGTTCAAGAAGCGACTGCAATGTCATCTTTCTTGCAAGTAGTACACATAAGCACATAAGCATTGGTAGAGGGAGAAGGTTGATCATAAATAACTAATTGGGCCTGCTGTTGAGAAGGAAAAGGTTGTGAAAAAATGACAGGCATAGGAGGAGTCCTGGTTCCCTAGAGGAATCGAGTAACATCTGCACGTCTCAAACAATCTTTCGTGTAATGGTCCTCACCACAAATAAGACAAGAATAATGAGGTTTTCTCTTTTGTTTATCGTCAATAAGTTGAGTTTTTTGGTTTATCTTGTTGTTGATTATTACTTTTATACTGCTTATTTTTACCCTTCCCTTTCTTCTTATTTTGAGATTTTTCGGTAGTCATAGAATGGACCATATTTACCCCAAATGTTTTACCGGGAAAGGCAACAAGAGGAGTAGAATTTTGTACACTGGTAGTAGTAGGTTTGGTATTGGAATGATTGACTTGTTTTGTCTGGGTCTTTGTATGAAAATTTCCAATCACACCATCAACAACATGAGATGATATCGGAAGCGTTGGGGTTGGATTTGTAGACGGGAAAGGAGCGTCAGGGATCAAGTCATACAATGTGCCTTTTTTAGAATAAACGAGATCCAAATATTGGGCACAACTGATCACCCTTTCCTTAGTGATGACACCTCCCATGGAAACATAACGAGCTATAGGACCGATGAGTGATTTTTTGAACCACTCAACCAATAATTGATTAGGAAGAGGAACTTTTATTAATCATCATCTCCTCCTCCACTCATGAATATGATCTGAGATGTGTGTAGAAGAGGATTGTTTAAATGAACTTAAAATTATCGTTCCCGTATCATACTGTATCGATAGTTGATAATGTGTTAGGAAATCCATGGCTAAGGTATTGAAATCATTTTAGAAACCTCTCGACAATTCGATGTACCATTTGGCTACCGAAACCATAAGAGTCTATTGGAAAAGATGTAGCCGTATGGAGTCATCCATTAACGAGTTGGATGAACTCCAAAGATGAAAAGTCATGGCATGATTTCTTGGATATTCTCCCGGCCGATCGTTAAGTTTTGGAATGTCTGACGATATTTCGGCAGGTATAACTGGCCAAAAAGGAGAAAGTAAGATAGGATCATTCAGAATTCTAGACAAATCTGGTAAATCCAAAGTAGCTAAAAATGGAAATTGTCTGTTAACTTGAGGAAACTGATAACTTTGGGGAGGTAATCCCGTAGGTATACCAGTAGGACCATAATCCATTTGCAAAACAAGATTATAGTTAGATGGTCCAGTCAAATTCGACAGAGGAGGATTTTGAGGAAAGTAACCAAAATTAATGTGTTTATTCAGCATGCCACGTTGTAAAGGGGTATTGGATTGAAAGGTTTGAACCTAGGTAGGGTTTACATTGCCTGGAAATGGCTTCCCAGGATAAGATGGTACAAAATAATTCACTAGAGTAGGTTTCCCTCCAAGCAGTTGTTGATTTCCTTGGAAAGGAAAATTCCAAGGTTGGGTTTGTGATCCAAGTATAGATGGCTCGTAAACTGTATTGTGTCCCCCAACTTGGGGTTTCCCCCTAGATGAGTGTCCTCCAACAGGAAGTTGAAAGCCAGAAGAAACATGATGGTTTGTTCCTCCAAGCATATTTGAGCTACTTTGTCCATGAATATTAGATCCTCCAGGTGGTACAAGAAAACTAGGTCCTCTAGACAGACTTTGGGTAGAGTTAGGAATAAAACCACTAAGAGAATTATACCCAGGTGGAACAAAAATAATAGGGCCTCCAGATGGACCCTGGGTAGGATTAGTAATAGAACTACTACGAGCATTATACCCAGGTGGAAGTGATGGATTCAGTCTAAACGAAAATGGTGTTCCAATAGGATATTGAGTTGTTACCAAAGTTCCAACAGAAAAAGGTGCAATTTGTGGAACTATTGTAGAGGTAGTGAACTAGTTAGGAATAAATGCATATGTACCAACCAACACATGGTCTGAAACAATAGCAATATTACTTGTCATGCCAGTAAAATAATTTGGAGGAACTATATAATAAATAGAATTAACAGGTATGTGTGGTGATGTAGGTTGATTTGGACTCATATCTAATTTATCAAAAATATCGTGTCCTGAGGGAGTTCTCCACAAAGAACAGGCTGGGATTGAATTGGGATTAAAAATTCCAAAAGTTTGAACAGAGGTTCTAAATCCTTCACTAGGAAAGGGTGGTTCATCCATGTCATACTCCATGAAAGGTACCGAAGGTATTCTAGGACAATCTTGAACAATAATGTCTCCTGAAGAGTTTATTCTAAGCAGAATAGGGTCCTAGGGACTAGTCAATAGTGGGTTCACAGGAAGTGATGAACCTTGTAAACTTGTAGTTGGTCCTCCTGGATATTTGATCATTGTATTAGAACTCTCGATCTCAGAGGATTCGTCATTGTTGACAAATCCTTCATGAAAATGACCCTCTAGTGAATTAGGAGGCAAGGGGGCGTATTCTCCCCGTTCTTCTAGAGGAAATCCTTGCATCCTACGTGAATGAAGAGGGGCAATTTTAGCCACACCTAATAATAAAATAAAAAATATCTATGGCCAACTAGAGAAAAAAAAACATTCACTAATAAAATCTAGATAGAAAGCATACAAACAAGCCTTCTTATATTGAAATCACTAGTTGGTGATGAAATCCAACGTCGCGATATCAAGACAAGAAGGGGCTGGGATATAGCGGGTGGAAAAGTTATGTTGATGACCTGCTTAACAGACTTACACCCTGGTGCAAGCTCCCATAAATAATCGTGGGTATACCCTCCAAGTATCCTGAGTGAGTTTAGCCAACGTCGATTCCAGGTACCATGAAGACTTTCCCCTTATCAGTCATCTCGTGTAAAGACCCTAAATATGTAGGATATTAAGGTTACCAATTACGACAATGATTCCTAGGGAAGCATTCGAAAGTCTGATATATGCGCAAGGGAAGAGTAACTGAGCCCAAAATCTCCTCGAGAAGGCTCTAAAATGATTTTCTTCTCAAGTGACCCCCAATAATATGCGCATTCACTACACTAAGACCAACAAATTAGGGTTAGTAAATATGTTGGCCTTAATGCGACCTCATGATTGACCCTTGTGTTAGAAGGGCTTCCCAGGACAAAATGTAGCAAGTGGATTGAAATCTCCCTAATCACAAGATTCTATTGTTTTTTTTTTTATGCTTTGGAGATTATTCCTCACAACCTATTCCAAATCTCTATGTCCTAGCTAATGTTGGTGTACAAGAGTTCTAGAAAATAAAAATTCCTAGATAAATTTTAAAATTATACTTAATTTTGATGGTTGTTGTTTTACTAAAAAAGGAAGCGGATATGAAACTGATGAAGTTCTTGATCTTGAATCAAAAGTATGAAAAGAGAGATGAGATGAAAATCTTTGTTCGATGAACTCTAATTACATAAGAGAGAGGGTTTTATTTTTAGGAAAAACAACAAGTTGCAAGATAAAAATTCCTTTAAATTGTGAACAATCTTAATATCAAACAATACAAATGATAATTTTTTCCAATTTATCCTTTAAACAAAAGCTAGAATGCAAAAACGTTTCTTGGTGAACACTAGAAAAAAACGATAACTTTTCAACTTTTTTTCTTCTTAATAAAATGCAAAGATCTGAATAAGAAGAAAGATTTTTTTTTTCAAGAAAATGAATGCATCCACAATGCAAGTCCCAAACTTAATTCACCATACAACCAAAAGTGAAAAAGCAAGAAAACTTGTTTGTTTAATTAATGAAATTAAAATACGTTTTCTAATCAACAAAAATAAAAAAATTAGAAAAGATCATTAATAAATTGACTCGCAAGCACTCAAGGATGAAACCTAGAGATTATACCCTTGCAGCAACAAGTGAAAGATAGAATTTAAATCTTATGATAACGACTTTCAAAAACTTGAAAAATGATCAAGATCAACTAAAAAATGCAAACTAGGCTGTGAACAATCATCCAAAAAAGCCAAAAAATTCACCCCAAGAAATTATAAAGAATCTAGGCAAAGAAAAAGACTGTCACCTAAACAGTTTGCATAATCGTCACAAGTCACAGTGTGACACATTCCTCCTTTTAGGTATTGTATCAAGAGAAATAAATATGCAGTGCGACGATGTCCCACTATTTCTCACAATAGGGTGCGTCGAAGATTGAAACTTAGGAAAAAATAAAAAGATGATAGGGTTTTTTAGTGAACTTTTAGGACTTGAGAGTCAAATTGGATCACCTAGTGCCTCAGAGAATGAAAAATCAACAAATATAGGCAAGCCCAAAACAAGAAAGAAGCAAAGACCAAAAGAGGACGTTCCCCGGTGGAGTTGCCAATTTTGTTACTGGACAAAATGGTAAGTGTTGACATGAATTAATCTCCCTAACTTCAACAAGAAATTAGAACAAAACATGATAGAAAACAAACTTTTCTTTAGGTTATCATTGTAATGTATACTAGCTTAATGAGGGATAAACGACATACCGTTTAAGAGTTGTTTGATCCTTTCTAGTTTCGTCCTTGCTCTATCTCAAGGTTTGTGGGATTTTGAACCTGTTAAGAAACAAAAACCAACAAAGAGAGAACAACGATACATATATTCTAATGGAACCTATGCATAAGATCAAGGAGTTATGCAATAAAAATAGAGACACTTTTATAGGAAAGAAATGTATTACTATATTATATTGATGAAAGTGGATAATAAAACCTATTCCTTGATGTTGCAAGGTCCCTTCCGATGGCCATTTGCCTCAACACACACACCTCTTGATCCAATTCTTTTGATGAAGACTACACACAACCTGACTTGGAAAGCTAAAGCAAAGCTATCACAAGCACAATCTTCAACAAGATTCTTCACACATAAGCTAGACTAACTCTTCTCATGAGATATCCCTCCTCATATAGAGTGAAGGGGAAGGGATGAAGGGATTAGGATGATCCCACTAAATCAGAAAAGTGGGTGAGATCCAAACTGATCGAAGGCCACCTCATCCTTTCAAAGATTCTATTTTAGAACCTTCAAGAAATTTCTTGTTTTTCCTATGTTCAAACATCGTCACACCCTTAACATTGAGAAATATGTGATGATGTCGCAGGCCGCTATGGTGCAACATGTGTCGATTCTAAATCATCGCACCCTTAACACTGAGCACGGTGCGATGATCCTTTTTTACAAGGTTTTGTAATAAGGAAAAGACAATTCCATCTCTCAGGGAAAGTTTGTTTCTTCAAAATCCTTCAGGGAATAGGGAAAATGGTATTTCCTCTAATAGGAGATACACATCATCACTGGTCATGAGGGTGACGAAAATAATGTGTAACAACAATTCAGTCATCCAAATATACTTCATGGAATTTATGGATAAACTCCTTAAATACTGAGACAACTACCCTGGAGAATACCACCGATGCATTCTTTAATCCGAATGGCATTACCGTATATTGGAAACTTCACCATTCTGTTGTGAATGTTGTCTTATGTCATTCCTCCTGTGCAATTATGATTTGATGGTATACTGAAAAACCATCTGTGAATGAATAGGCCTCTTGTCCACCTGCGTTCTCCTGTACCTCATCTGTAAACAAAGTTGGGAATGGGTCATGTAGGCATGCATCATTTAGCTTTCTTAAATCAATGTAGATTTTGATTCCTTCTATTTTCTTATCATGTACTACCATGGGACTTATCCATTCATACTCTTTGACTGGTTCAATAACTCTCTCTTTTAATATGCGGTCTATTTCTTCCTTGAACTTTTATTTATATCGTGGGTTCAGTCGGTATGGTCTCTGTCATACTGGTTTAACATCGGGATTGAGTTGGATCCTCATTTCTCCTAGCTCACCAGTTGTCCCCTTCATTTATGATAAGTTTCTTGAGAATAAATATTGGTACTCGCGCAGTAATTCAACTATTTTTTCTATGGTTTCATCATCCCAATAGTCTCCTATTTGCACTAACTTTACATTTTCCTCTGTTCCAATGTTGACCTTCCTTGTCTTTATTGGTTTTTCGTAAGGTTTTGATTCCATCTCCAAGACTTTTACCATTCACTCTCCTTTTGTTTCCTATACTTGAACATTCCTAGGATCTTAGTCATCTTGATCCTCTTCGGTCATGTTATAACATTCAAGCAATTTGTGGACTGCCATATCAACATTATGTGCACTTCATATTGATAGTAGTTATGTCTATTCTTCCTCATTTCCTATCGATCTTAATTCCATCTTACGACTACAGAACCATTTATTGGTGCGTGCACATGAATAGGTTCAAGACCCTAGGTTCAAGGTAAGTTTTGAAACAAACCCTATAGATACCAGCGCTTTCATAATCACCCGTGAGAAAGCGAGGTCTCACCCAATGTATCTTTATGGGGACTGTAGGAACCAAGATTCTACATCGTTGAGGGAATGAAGGAATACATGCTCTGTCATAGCCACACACTGTATCCTAGTAAATCTATCCTCATTACTAGATATTATATGAGTATCAAGATTCAAGTTATATTCTTATCAATTGACACTTAAACATACATTTAACATTATTACGCATGAATCTTTCAACATTATCATTAAAGATAAAAAATCATCATAGGAAAATCAGAGATCAACTTCACACATACATGAATTAACCTATTATAAACATGAATAACAATTTCAAAACATAACTCGACACAAGGTTACCATGGTTCACCCCCTCCTGGGATACGCCCACAAAGATTTCCTTCTTTATTATAGTTATGGTATTTTGGTGCACTCTGCGCTACAATAGATGTTCAATATATCTTCCATTGGTTACAGTCATGGATTCTTTACACAGAATATCCTACAATCATAGAAATTACTCTATGATTTTTACTGTCACGGCTATCGCTTCAAGCTCTAAACTTCCTTCAGAATTTTCCCAATTCTCTTATAATCTCCCTTCAATTCTGTACTTTCTTCCCCTTTTACCTCAGGTTTTCTTTCCATCTCAGAATGGGTTGTCTCCCACTCTTTCTCCATTGGTGACAACTCATTCTAAGATAGACACAACTCATGCTCGACTCGTTTTCTTGGATTTTACAAGATCTTGTTCCTTCTTGTCTCCCCTCTTCTTCTCTTTGTGCTCTCTTCCTTCTTGATTATCTTGGTCCTATTCCTTTTCTCTGCGCGTCGACTCTTCTCTCTGTTCTCTATTCGACTTTCCTACCCAACTTAGAGGAAGCCACTCAACCCATTGAGATTGCTTGTCTAAAGAGTAACAACAAAGATAACTCTCTAAACATTTGTTAACTCTTTTTTTTTACCATCTATTTGTATATGATATTATGAATTCATAGATATTGTTGTTCCCATGAACTTCCATAGAATAATTATGAATGCATTATCAAATGAAAAACATAGGCATAAACCATGATAATTTATCATTTCTTTTTATAATCAAAGCATGTGGTAGCCTATCATATCTCTAAGTAGAGAGAAATATTCCTAACTATTGTTGGGATAGGTGTGTCATAAAACTTGTAGTCTTGTAGTGGAGTAGGTAATTATTGTTGAGCAATAAGAGGGAATAAATGTTGAGCAATAATAAGGAATAAATGTTGACTAGTAGCAAGGAATAAATCTAGATCTATCACATGTAATGAATACTAAGCAACAACAATTAGCCAATTAATCACTAGTGGTTTCCAACTTGTAGAATTGAAAAGCCATAAATGGTTTATGGTTTTGTTATAACTATTTGTTGAGTGCCAGGGTTGGAGGAAAACAAAGTGCGAGTTTTAACTTATTGTTATGCTACCAAAATTTCTCCAAAGTCCTTATGTTGTTGTTGAACACTCTTGTTGAGAGAAAAAACTTTATAATGTATTGTAACCATTTATTTGTTGAATAATATATTTATCATGCTTTATAGTGTGGGGTTTTCTCTCAGAAAGGTTTTCCCCAAAAATTCTTTGTGTAATAGTTTGATATTTATTTCATTTGTTTTCTTCTTATCATTTGCAATTATTTTCTTAAAGTTTTCTACACATTCTTGTCTCGTTGGTTAGTGTAGGAAGTGTATTCTTCACCTTTGCTTCCTTTAATTTAGTATTAGAGATTGATCACCATGGATCCAAGGTGATAAGGACAAGGATTTTTTTATCTAATATTGGTTTGAGTGGGAGCTTGCAAAAAAGGAAATCTTGTTGCAGGGGAAATGGAAAGCACTTCATATCAATATCTATAGGTTGTAGTATCTGGATCCAAACCCATCGGTATGAAATATGAATAGTGGGTGGTGTTGGAGAGAAAGGAAAGAATCCTTATTAGGCTCTTCTTGACTATATCATATTATTAAACATTTTTGAAGAAAAAAACACAACTCTTTGGAAGAAGTCGGTGGATTTGTATTAGGGTAAATACTTAGTTAATAAACATTTTTTGAAAAATAACTTATTTATATTGAGAATGGGTGATCGAGATTCTATATCCAAGCACTTGAATGCATTTAATACTAATGCGACCTAGTTGATTAGTTGGAGTGAAGATGGATGAGGAGGATCTGATAGTTTTAACGATTTGTAAATTTTCATGGCTATTCCACTGGACAATTCGTAACAACAGATCTAATAAAATTACTAAAATATTTACTGTGAAGGTTAGTTTCCTTTAGATATTATAATATTTGATTAATATTTTTTTCTTATTAAATACATGAAATACACAAAATGTGAAAAACAAAGAACATAAATAAATATTCACACACCATATACAAATAAACACAAGGTATAATCTAGGAAACCCAATATGGGAGAAATCCCAGCTAGAAGGTGAGGCCACTCTGCTCTCTTTTCTTCAAATGCAAGTACAAATAAAGAAGCACTCTTTGTGGAGTTTTCTTTGACACTGTGGCCTGCATGGCTACTACATAATCTCTCCTCCTATGTTACGCTAGAAAAAATACCACTCTCAGTTGTTATTCTCATATATGGAATAATATACAATGCAAAAGAATGGAACCCCTTCTCCTCCTAGCAACCTGATATATAACATGGACCGATAGTCATCTAGGGTTAGAGTATTGAATTCCTTAACCCTCAATTATTCATTAGGTCTGTACCTTTTAGAATTTTATATAAAATCTACTACGTGGCTATCCCCACACGTTTAAGTAATTGGGACTGACATGGCATCCACTTGCACCATGGTGATCAATATGGTAGCTCAACTTGCGCGAGGCATTACTTTCACCTATGAACTCCAATTGAGGTGATTATTGCACCGTTGGAAAGGCCTTGGTGTGTAGAATATATATGATTTCTTAGTAATAAGGGTTTGACCATAAAAAGGTGCCATTTGATGCCTCAAAATGGTTCTAGAATATTTGAGATTGTTTTATCAACCCAAATTTCCAAATTGTGACCGGATGCTAAAATGGCTTTGCAAGTCGATTCCTCCAATGTTTCCACATATAAAGCATCGAGATAGATGAAAATAATATAATGATACAATATAGATCATACCTTCCCATTTAGGGAGGCTTTTGGTCCCCAAAATATTTACTGAATGAGGTGAGGAAATTTTTCATCTACCTTCACCCTTGAGTACCACCTTTCTTTGCCTCGAAGTTGTCCTTTCAACCCAATATACTAAAGGTCATGATGCCCCTTTATTGTAGTTCTGGACCGCTTCTACAAAACTGTGTCCTATTCTAACTCTTCCTGAGCATCTGGTGCTAATTCCTCTATGGAAGGTAGGACATGCTCCTCCTCCTGATCCAACATGGAAGGCTCGTAGAGTTTGAGGTTCTCCACATTAACTACAGAGTAAATTTTCATGTATGGGGGTAGAATGAGTCTGTTGGTGTTATATCCTACCTTCTCCAATATCACAAAAGTTCCACACTGCAGAGCCATGATACTCTTACCAGGACCTTGTAGTATTTCCTTGTTCATCTGTAGCTAAACTCTATCTCCCACTTTGAATGACTTCTTGATTTTGTGATCTGAATTTATGAGTGGAATGAAATGAAACCATAGAATTACAATATTAACATAGATATAGTGAATAATAATAGATATATAGTAAAACTTGAATTCTCTTCAACAAGAATTACGCTAAAACTATAAAATGCAGACTGAAAACAAGCTTGCTAGAATGGTGGCAACTTATCTATGAGAAGAGATGTGACGGCTACGCTCATTCGCAAGAACATGAGTACAATGAGGCTCTGAAGGAATTTTTACAATAAAAATTATTTCCAAAACCATAGACATACAAACACCTAACACTAGGAGATGAAGCGCCAAAAGTCATGTGGGCCTCGTTGGGGTAAGTTAGTACATCAACTTCCCAGGGTCGTAACTTTTACATACAATCTCAATTTTCAGTGCACGATAGCTCGTTGGAAAGGTATTGATCAGGAGATTCATTTAGGGGGATATATTAAAGCCTATGACTATCATTGTGGTGTTATATTGTGAAAAAACATCATTTAGGCCCTCAAAATGGACTCAGAACTGAAAAACTGCTAAAAATAGTAAATTGCAAAAAAACCGTTTTGAGCTAGTTGGAATAGTTGGGTGGCCAATGAGATCCTATTGGATCAATCCTCCACCATTAAGAAGAAATTATCTCCATTGTGTTGAGTTCCCCCATCATATGAGGAAATTTCTGTTGAATTTGGCCCCGGGTGAGCCACTTGCCTTGGTGTAGGAGTTTCCCTACTTTGACAACCTAATAAATATGGATCCTCTGTTGGAGAGTTCCCTTGAATTGTGTTCCACTATCTAAGGTCCAAATTGAAAACTGGGTGCAAGACAAGGAAGGGGGGAATGTTGAGCTTAAAAACATTTTCACCCACAACCTTGATGATGGTGTAAGGTCCATAACATAGTGGAGAAATATTTCGATGAGGCCCTGTAAGGAGTTCTTTCTACAAGTGAAAACAAACTTTGTCTCCCACTTGAAACTGGTGTGGGAACATGTTTTGATCATGACGTTGCTTGTACTTAGCATTGGACTTCTGTAAAATATACTAAACCTGTTGGCAGATGTGTTGGATCTGCTCAATGAATCAGGTGGCTTTGTCAGCTTCTGTCGGAGGATGCGATGAGTCTGCCTAGGTGGCCTCAAGGGGTAATGAAACATCCATGGGACCCAATGGTTGAAATACCAACCCCATATGAAAGGGGTTGTGTTCAGTTGAGCTATGCATGGATCTTTTGTAGTTGTTCTTAACATAAGGAAGAATCTCATCCCATGTGTAGAGGTGCTTGGAATTGTACATGCATAGAACATGCAAAATCATTCGGTTGACAAACTCAGTTTGGCCATCTGTCTAAGGGTGGAAGGCAGTGGATTTGGTGAGCTTGGTGTCTAGCAGTGACCAGAGGCTCGAGCATAATATGTCGAGGAACCGGTTGTCCCGATATGAGATAATGGTTTGTGGGATCCCAAAGTGTACCCACACTCGTTCAAAGAAGATCTTGGTAGTGGCTTCCGTTGTGATGCTCTTCTTGCAGGCGTCTAGAATAGCCATCTTGGAAAAGTGATCCACAAAAAAAAAAACACAGTCATTTACCCACTTGGTTGATGGAAGGCCTAACATGTATTCCATTGAGATGGATTCCCAGGGCATGTAAGGAGTAAGCAAAGGAGTGTACATGCCTTGTTTCTTAGTGGTCAGTTTGACAATAGCACATGCGGTGCAGGACCAAATATACTTTCTAACATCATGTCGAAGTCTTAGCCAGTAGAAATGTTGTTGCAACACTTCCACTGTATTTTCCACATCAAAGCGTCCTTCCACCTGACTATAGTGGGCTTCCCAAATCAACTTCACTCACTCGCTTGATGGAACTTAGAGATGGACCAGATGGCACAACAGCCCGTCCTGAAGATGGAAATTAGTGACAACTATGTTTGTGCCAAACATCTGGTATGTGTTGGTGAAGTAGGGATCTATCTCATAGAGGTGGGGCCATACAAAGGTCTCATGGTTGTAAGAGTCTAGCACCGTGCTGAGTGTTGCGACTAGAGTTCAGTTGAGGAAATCAAAGACTCGGTTGGTAATTCCTATTTTATACTTGATGTTGAGGTGGAACTGTTGTAAATATGTGGACCACTTCTCATGGAGGTCATTTTACAATTTTCCTTATGTCTGCATGAACTGCAGTGGCTTATGATCAATGTGGATGATTATGTCCTTCTTGAGAATTTAATGCCTCCATTAGAGGTAGGATTGCATAGTGGAGTACATTTCTTTTTCGTAAGTGGGGTACTTATGGATGACATATGATAGTGTCTCACTATGATAGGCCATGGGGTGGCCATGTTGAGTGAGGATTGTTCTCAAAAAATAGTTTGAAGCATTTGTCTCGATCTCAAAGGGTTGTTGCAAGTCAGGTAATGAAATAATTGGGGCTGAGCACAAGCCCTACACAAAATTTTCCTTCCCACCACCCCTGGTTACTTGGATGAGGGCCCATGCAATATGAGAGAATCCCAACATGAACCTACGATAGAAATTGGCAAGGCCTAAGAAGCTTCAAATCTCAGTGAGCATGGTTGGGGATGGCTAGTCACAAATGACTTGGATCTTGGCTAGATCCGCATGCACACCATGCACATAAAAAATGTAGCCTAGGTACTAGACCCTGTCCATGCCAAAGGAACATTTTTCTGAGTTGGCATATAGCTTGTGCTACTGTAGAGTGTAAAAAACCTATTGAATATGTTGCAAGTGTTCCTCCCAAGTCTTGTTGTAAATGAGGATGCCATCCAGATACACCACTACAAAATAATTAGTGAAAGGCCACAAGATATCTTCCATCATCCTCATGAAAGTTGTTTGGGAATTCGTCAAACCAAAGGGTATGACCAGCCATTCAAAAATACCTTCTTTTGACTTGAAGGTTGTCTTCCATACATCTGTCTCCTCTATTGCGACCTAATGGTAGCCAAAATTCAGATCAATCTTACTAAATTATTTTGTCCCCTTGAGTTGATCAAGGAGATCGTCGATTCAGAGAATCAGGTACTGGTTCATGACTTTGATTTTATGTAGGGCTCGATAATCAATGTAGAGTCTCCAGGTCCCGTCTTTCTTCTACACTAGCACGATTTGGCTTCCACAAGGTGATGAGTTGGTTCGAATGTGCCCCTTGTGGAGTAGTTCTTGGATCTAACGCTTGATCTCCTCATTTTCTAATAGAGAGCGATGATAGACCGGCCCATTGGGTATCATTTCACAGGGGGTCAGATCAATGGGATGCTTGACCTAACAGTGCAGAGGTACCCCAGTAGGTGATGAGAATATGTATTTGTATTCTTCCATGAACTTATCCACTTGCTTCTACTACATGGAGAGGTCGACTGCGAAGGCCATGGATGTGGCTACAACCTTTCACTCACTCTGAGAGAGAATCATGAAGAAGAAAAAATTATTGGTCTGATAAACGACCTTCCTACATTTCTTGGCAAAGATCAAGGAAATGACACTAGGTGGGACTACCTCGAGTATCCTGTACAATTTCCTATTCAAATTAATAATAACACTACAAGGCCTAGAATCATATACAAAATGATGTTTCCATAAATAAGGTTGGCCAAATATAACATCACAAACTTCAAGGGGAGAAACATGACACAATACGTCATCTTTGAATGGCTTCATGTTGTACGACATGCGACACTCTTGGCTGACGTGAAGATTGCTTGCATGGCAAAGCCATCCAATGGTGTATGGATGTGGGTGTTGTGTTTTCTGCAGGGATAGACCCTTGAAGACCTCTGTTGATATGAGTTTCTTCTAGATACTACTATCAATGATGAAGTGCATCTGATTTCCTTTCACCTAAATCTATGAATGAAATAGGTGCTCGCCTTCCTCTGGCTCATCAGGTTCACTGGGCTGGATCTTGGTGGTAGCAACAGTGGCACTGGGTTCTTTGTCAATGATCCATCTCCCCTTTTCTGGTTCTGGCTAAGCTTTGAAACCCACATCTGATTAAGAGGCTTTCATGTTAGCCACCAATGACTTCTTTGAGAGGTAATCAACAGTGTTATTCCAGGGGTCTTATCAAAGTCGCACCACTTCCCAATATATTTCTTCGTCTTTCCATTGTCCTTATTTGCCTGTGGCTTGGATTGGTTGTCTTGAGGTTTCCCATATTTTCTATGTCCTTTGTTCTATGGGTTGGGGATGCTCTTTCCCTGCTTCTGCTGTGAGGGTTTACCAAACCTAAATTGTCGTGTCTTTTGTTTAAGCTTCTACTCGATTTTGATGACATATCGATAAGTCGCGCCTAAGGATGAGATGTCTAAAAAATCCATTTCTATTTGGATGTATCTATGCAAACCACCATGGTACTTGAGCATTATACGTCACTCGGAATATTTGATACCCATGTTGGTGTGCAAGGTATGGAAGATAGTGGTGAACTCTGGCACTGTTTGGTCTCTTTCCTGCTGTAGTGTGGTGTATCTTGTGTACAAGTTGTCATAACTTACAACAGGAAAGTATTGTTCCTTAATAGCATCCCTGAAGGAACCCCAAGTGGGTGAAATTACAAGTAATGTGGATCCATCTATTTCCTTTTTTCTCACAGAAAGTCTCTCACCAATCTTTGACAAGGGGGACGGCCTTGAGGAGCGCAAATGTAACATTTTCTCTATCGAAAAAGTTGTAGATAGAAAAATACCCTTCTAGAAGGTTTAACCATTTATCTATGACATCCGCATCTATTTGACCTTCAAATATATGAATATCAAAATTGGTCTATAGCTTAAGGGGGTGAAACCGTTTCTTGATTTGGATGCATCACTTGTCGGCAATCGTCGAAGGATTTGTGCAAAGTTGTCCATCATCTCTCTCCTCTATCGCTTGAGGGATTCCTCAAGAAACATTTTGAAAGTATATCTTATCCCATCATATTTATTTTCTCCCACCATGGACGGTTTCTTGTATGTGCGAGAGAATTTTTCCTCAAGAGAAGCAAGCTCAAGAACCAACTCTCTATACTCTAACTATGTCAGAGACATGCACTAAAAAACAACAAGGAGCAGACTACTCAGATACAACTGATCCGGATTTATGAGTGGAACAAAAAAGAAACCACATATTTATAATATTAACATAGAGACATGGTGAATAATATCAGTGATACAATAAAACTTGACTTCTATTAAATAAGAATTATGCTGAAATTGTAAAATGTAGACTGAAAACAAGCTTGCTAGAATGGTGGCAGCTTATCTCTGAGAAGAGATGTGACGGCTATTCTCATTCACAAGAAGATGAGTATAATGAGGCTCTGAAGGAATTTTTACGATAAACATGAATTCCAAAACCCTATACATCCAAAAACCTAAACCTAGGATATGAAGCGCAAAACGTCATGTGGGCCCCGATGGGGTATGTTAGTACATAAACTTCCCGAGGTCGTAACTTTTTCATATGATCTCCATTTCGAGCGCACAATATCTTGTTAGAAATTTCTTGACAAGGATATTCATTAAGGGGGATCCATAATATCCTTTGGATATCATTGAGGTTCCTAATAGTGAAAAAAAATTGTTTAGCCCCTCAAAATGGCCCTGGAACTGAAAAATTGCTTGTTAAGAAACAAACATCAATATAGCATAGAAAAACCTCAAGTACTCAATGCCTTGAAAAAGTGATAATTTCAGATAATAAGCCTCTTCGAGGTGGAAACCTCATTTTACCCCACATAAATGTTCAAGTACAAGATGATTCCAAATGAAAATGTCTCCTTGGTATATATAGGAGACTAGGAGGTATAATTACAACTAATGGAATAAAGATGACATAAATAAAATAACATTACTAATGTAATATGCC
>SNQJ01S0110462.1:0-24926 GCA_010110895.2 Picea sitchensis
GTTTAGCCATTTGATTAAGGAGAATATAGCCTAGCCATTGCTACACTAATTCCCCTTTTTCTGAGTTAGATTTGAAACATAAATTGAAGAAAGAAGACGTCCTAGGCCTAATTAATTTTACACCTAGGGTTTGACTCTTAGGGTTTGAAAAGCCTTGGCCCTACAACACTTTCATCCCTAGATTTATGTTTTGAAGCTAGCCGTTTTTGCCAAAGAGTTTTAAGGAAAGAGGGAGGAGCATGAGGCCTTGCTTAAGCAACACCGGAATGAGCCTCCTCCCCTTAGGGTTTTGACTTTGTGGCCCTGCCATTGTAGCACTAGAAAGCCTAACCTTCTTGTCCTTAAATTTAGATTCTCCTGAGATTTTAGCCTTGCTCCTTGACTCCATTTACCCTAAGGCACTAGTCTAAACCTTAAACGTTAGTCAATTGTGTTAAAACAACCTTTCAAGCTTCCAAAATTTGAAACCCTAACTAACCCTAGCGACTTACTGAACCTAATTTTATGATGACATCATGCCTCTTTTGAACTCTTGTTTGATATAGAACGTTGTGGCTAGGTCATCTAACAATAGACATTGAAGTGTTGATTATTTTCATTGGCCTAATTAGCAAAACGTCCACCTCATTGTCTAGTAAAACTAACCTAGAACTAGGCTGACGTCACCTCTAGTATAGTGATGCAGCACTCTTGTATTGAATGAGCAAATGATGATATCTTATGATAATTTGAAGATTGGTTATATGCTTTGAATGTTATATCATCTCCAGTGTTTATTGACAAGTGATATTATAAGCCATAGCCTTTATTGCAATCATTGACTTCGTCAATAATTACTATTATTTATGCTCATATATATATATATTAATTGTTGATAGTCATTAATTTATGAAGTACTAACCACTGCTGCACATTTTAGCTTTATTGTTGCCTTGTCTCGCAAACAGGTGCCCATTCTGTGGTTTATCTTCTCTTTGACTATCCTCTTGGCAGTAATCTGTGAAGGGAAAACTCATCCTGATCCTTTAGAACCTTTGTCCTTCAGAAACCCAGATTACTAGAGACGTCTCCCTTGGGTCTAGCCACCCTAAATAGAAAGAGCCCCCCATCGAGGTGACAGTGGGTGGGGAAGCTCCTGTTACGCCAGTTTGGTCCCTACCTTCTAGCTACTTGACCTTGACTACAAACTGAGCGATAACAGAAGTGATGCGCTAGCCTTGGAAGGCTATTCTCTAGCTATTGTGGTGGTTTGTCTTAGCTTTTTCCTTGAATTGGTAAGTTTTTTTATATTCTGCTATCATTTGTTATTCAAGTCAAGGTTAATTTACTAGAGCTACGTGGAAAGTATAAGGGCATACAACCCCACCTTAGTCTCCACCATTTTATGCTTACATGTTATTGGTTTGACAAGGGTCTGCTAAGAGAAGTAGAAGGGAATACACCCTCTTAGCCTAAACCCTAGTTAGAGATACTTGCCTTGGGGAGTAGGAGGATTTACACCCTGAAGGAGGTAGTACCTCTAGTTCTTTCTTTCCTTGACTCCATTAACCCAATTATTGAAGGCACTAGTCATTTACTTGTTGCATTGGAGAAATAAATTGTTTCCTTGGTAAAAGTGAAAATTTCAAGTTCTAAAGATATCTCTTTGAGAAAGTGTTCCTTGAACCTTTGGCTCCCTTGCCTCATTGAGGCATCCCCTTTCAACCACAATTTCTTGTTGTTGTTACAAAACTAACCTACATCCATTAGGGCTGCAGAAAACAAACCTTCTAATGCTTAATAACTCCTAAACTAACCCTAGGATTTAGCCCTAACTTTATCCTAACTCTCTACTAAGCCTAGTGCAACTATTGGGATAATTAAAGGTGGTTTCTAGCGGCTAATTTTTCTGCTGTTAAGCTTGGTTCGCTATAGCCATAAGGCTGATAATATCACTGCAACAACCTTTTGTTTCAGCCCTACATTTTGTGCTAAAGTTATTGCTTAATCATTGGTGAGTTGAGCTAGCTTTCACTAGCTTTGTCTCTTGTTTATTTATCATATGCTTAGCACTTGTATTGCATCCTTTGCTATATTTATAGAGCTGATATATATCGTTTAATATTGTTGCAAATTAGGGACAACAAGCTTAACTTTCTTGTCCAACTAACATATTACAAGAAATCCTTGGTTTTCATTGTGTCTCGAGAAGGTATCTTACTCTCGGCGAGGCACTCAACTCTTTTGGCAACCCTTAAACCTTCCCAAGACCCCTTCCCAAGCTTTTCCTACCAATTGGCCTCTAGGGACATTCATTCATACTTATCATTTTCCATCTCATTTTCCCCTAGGGTCATTGGGATTCCCTCCTTGAGGTGACTACCTCACCTCTAAAGTGACGGGGACACCTGCCTAAGGTGACAGTGGGTAGGTTCCCTCCTAGTTGTCACCAATTGGTGGTTGGGTCAGTATTTTCCCAACCTACAACTTGTGCGATAACAAAACCCTCAACAAAGTGGGATCAAAAGAGCATAAAATCACAAGCTTAAGGGAAAATTCAGTGGATAGAATTTTCAGACTTGGTGGCTGCCTTAAACAGTAGCAAAAACAGTTTTGAAAACCGTTGAACTTAGTGCCCAACAAGAGGTCAAAAGACAGGCCTATTGGTAAGCACTTAAGAAGCTCAAATTTTTTCATGGTATCAGAGCTAAAGGGAACAAGAGTTGGCTGATTTAGTTTGCAAACAGTTGGCATATTTTTACTTCACCTCACAACAATTAGCATCAGATTTTTTTGGCTAGTTTAGCATCAGATGGCAACCATGATGGTGGCAGGTTTGAGGGTGGAAGATAGGCTAGCGAGGGCTAGTAATTGGTCTCCATGGAAGGCCAAGATAGTCTTGATTCTGGAGGAGGGAGAGCTATGGGATATTGTGGAGAATCTTGTAACACCTCCTACAGATGCAATGCACATAGCTGAGTTTCGAAAGAGGAACATTAGGGTTAAGAGGATTGTTATCGTGCAAACTATAGGTTTGGCAAAGCCTGACCCAATACACAAGATGGCAATAACGATGGGAGATTTTACCCATTGTCACCTCAAATAAACCGTCCCCTCGCTTTAGTGAAGGAAAAATCCAACACAAGGGGGAATCCTGGGTGGCCCTTGGGAGAAATGAGATGGAAAGTGAGACTATGGAAGTGATGCCCCTATAGGTCAAGTTACTAAGTGGAATATGGCTTGGAAAGCCGTCTTGTAAGTGATGAATGGTTTCCAAGAGCTCGAGTACCTGCAGAAGATGATTATACCTGCCCGAGACACAAGAAAAGACGAGATACAAGACAAACAATCCAATGGACAAGCAAGTTAAGATTGTTGTCCCTATTTGCAGCAGTCAACAGAAACATATATCAATAAGTAAAACAAATAACTACAACAACTAGCTACTGCAGATTTAACCACTTAAAGTATGAAATATTGGTTGAGAAATGAAGCATAAAGCATGTAGATAAATTCTCCATACTTTAGCATAAACTTTAGTGGTGTTAGAGGGATGTTATAAATGTTTTCAGAGTATGTTTGTAACATCCAAGTGGTTGTAGCAAAGATTTGCTACAGAAGCAAATTTTAACCACAAAAACAAACAAGTAATCCGACAAAAAGTTCACCAATTAGTAGCAGAATGAAAATAGTGGTTTACTAGCAAATTTCCACGGTCAAATTGCAAGTTAAATTCAACAATATGAGATGATTTGACCGTACTGTGTACGACAGCTACAACAATAAATGTTGTACAGAACTGTCTCGATTTCTATGCATTGTTCCTATAGATATCATACAAAACTGTACAGATTCCTTGACTGTATAAAGGCCTCAAAATCGTGCCAGAATCTGCCTCGATTTATGTGCCCGATTTTTTGTTGTATGGCCCAACAATACACTGTTGTATGATCACTCTAATCTATATTGTATGGACTACATTTAATGCTGGAAAACTTTTCTTCGTTTACATGCCCTTCCTCCTTGGAAAGTGTGCCCCTTCTGCTTCCTCTTCAGCTCTCTCTCTTGCTCTCTCTTGGAAAATTATGTGCCTCATCTCTCTCAGTTGCTTCTTTTATAAACTCATTAATGAGTAACAACCCTAACCATGTAGATAAATTCTCCATACTTTAGCATAAACTTTAGTGGTGTTAGAGGGATGTTATAAATGTTTTCAGAGTATATTTGTAACATCCAAGTGGTTGTAGCAAAGAGTTTCTACAGAAGCAAGTGTTAACCACGAAAACAAACAAGTAATCCGACAAAAAGTTCACCAATTAGTAGCAGAATGAAAACAGTGGTTTACTAGCAAATTTCCACGGTTAAATTGCAAGTTAAATTCAACAATATGAGATGATTTGACCGTACTGTGTACGACAACTACAACAATAAATGTTGTACAGAACTGTCTCGATTTCTATGCATTGTTCCTATAGATATCATACAGAACCGTACAGATTCCTTGACTATATAAATGCCTCAAAAATCGTGCCAGAATTTGCCTCGATTTCTGTGCCCGATTTTTTGTTGTATGGCCCAACAATACACTGTTGTATGATCACTCTAATCTATATTGTATGGACTACATTTAAGGTTGGAAAACTTTTCTTCATTTGCGTGCCCTTCCTCCTTGGAAGGTGTGCCCCTTCTGCTGCCTCTTCAGCTCTCTCTCTTGCTCTCTCTTGGAAAATTATGTGCCTCATCTCTCTCAGTTGCTTCTTTTATAAACTCATTAATGAGTAACAACCCTAACCCTAGATCTCAATGGCTAAGATTTAATCTTTCCCCACAAGATCAACGAACGTGACTTATTCTTACATTGAGATGATTTAAATCACTTAAGTCACTCAAACTTTATAAAGTCACTTTCACTCATTAAATAATAAAACACCCCACTTAACTTTATAAAATCACTTTATAAAGTCAAGTCACTAGAGAGAGACATTTGCTCAGTCAATTCTACATGCTAGGCATGACCAATGTAGAAGTAACTCCGAGCTACAAAAACTAACTAGTGGGTAGTTTGATTTATCTTACCACCACTAGGCCAAAACTTAGTTTTGTTGTTATCTACATGTCCAAGTTTATGACAAACCCTAAAGTAGAACATTGGATAGCAACAAAAAGGGTTTGGAGAAATGTTAAAGGTACAATAGAGTTTGGATTACTATATGGTGAAAGTGATGCATTTTAGTTGACTGGTTATACATATTTTGAATGGGCAAGGTTAGTGGATGATTGGAAATAAACAATTGGTTATGTGTTCCAATCTTCGAATAGGTGCAATTTCATGGGTTAGCAAGAAGCATGTTATTTCACCTTCTTCTATCGAGATAGAGTAGAGGGAAATGATAAAAGGAGCATGTGAGGCAATTTGGCTTAGAAGAATGCTTGGAGATTTGATGCTCAAACAAACCCAGCCAACAATTCTTTTCTGAGACAATCAAGGTGTTTCAAAACTAGCAAAAAATATAGTATTTCATGAGCCCACCGACACATTGATGTACATTATAATTTCATCAAACAACTTGTATAAGATGATGAGGTTGAACTTCAATATTGTACCACACAAGGGTAGATTAAAACATCTTCACCAAGCCACTCACTCTAGATAAGATTGTCAAATTTGGAGACAAGCTTGGTATATTTTCCAAAATAAACATTAAAGGAGGATGTTAGTGTAATTATTAATAATGGCCATTTGTTAATAATTAGCATTTACTATACATAAATACATATTTTGTTAAGTACTTTAGAGTTAATGTAAATAAACAGAAAGAGGTTATATACATATTTTGTTAAGTACTTTAGAGTTAATGTAAATTAACAAAAGAGGTTATATACATATTTTGTAGTATTTCATGAGTGCACCAAATTCATTAATGTACAATGTAATTTCATCAAACAACTTGTATAAGATGATGAGGTTGAACTTCAATATTGTACCACACAAGGGTAGATTAAAACATCTTCACCAAGCCACTCACTCTAGATAAGATTGTCAAATTTGGAGACAAGCTTGGTATATTTTCCAAAATAAACATTAAAGGAGGATGTTAGTGTAATTATTAATAATGGCCATTTGTTAATAATTAGCATTTACTATACATAAATACATATTATGTTAAGTACTTTAGAGTTAATGTAAATAAATAGAAAGAGGTTATATACATATTTTGTTAAGTACTTTAGAGTTAATGTAAATTAACAAAAGAGGTTATATACATATTTTGTTAAATACTTTAGAGTTAATGTAAATAAACAGAAAGAGGTTATGTAATGCCTTTCTTCACTTCATTTGGATATATGTCAAATTTAGAGACAAGTTTGGTATATTTTCCAAAATAACCATTAAAGGAGGATGTTAGTGTAATTATTAATAATGTTCATTTGTTAAGAATTAGCATTTACTATACATAAATACATATTTTGTTAAGTACTTTAGAGTTAATGTAAATAAACAGAAAGAGGTTATATACATATTTTGTTAAGTACTTTAGAGTTAATGTAAATAAACAGAAAGAGGTTATATACATATTTTGTTAAATACTTTAGAGTTAATGTAAATAAACAGAAAGAGGTTATGTAATGCCTTTCTTCACTTCATTTGGATATATGCCAAATTTAGAGACAAGTTTGGTATATTTTCCAAAATAACCATTAAAGGAGGATGTTAGTGTAATTATTAATAATGTTCATTTGTTAAGAATTAGCATTTACTATACATAAATACATATTATGTTAAGTACTTTAGAGTTAATGTAAATAAACAGAAAGAGGTTACGCAATGCCTTCTTCACTTCCATTTGATATATGTAAGAATACGTAATTTATTTTGAATGGAAATATAATTTGATGGTTCCCTTCTCATGAATACCGTGTCCTCTCCATTCAATCTCATTATAATTTGATATTGTTCATATTTATAATGGAATGTTTACATTTTACAATGCATTTTATAAAAATTGATAAATCAAGTCACAAATATACTACTGACTAAGTTTTTTATTCCATTCCATCAAGTTCACCTTCTTCTCGTGGAGTGAAAGAACCACTAGAGCCACCACATAGATATGACTAAGTAGTAGACCTAGAATGTTGTATGCTTTATAACATTTATTCTACATCTTCTTGCGACACCTTCAAAGGGAGATCATCATCACCATTATCATGTGAACTCCATAATCCCATATCCTAATGGACCCGAGAAGATATTACAGTTGTGAGATGGAAAACAAAGATTTGAGTGACTATACACCCAATCTTGAGCATTTCCTAAGGTAAGGAAACTCAATCCCATATCCTAATGGACCCGAGAAGATATTATAGTTGTGTGATGGAAGACAAACATTTGAGTGACTATACACCCAATCTTGAGCATTTCCTAAGGTAAGGAAACTCCTTTTTCTTGAATGGATGCAATGCATACTCACTCCAATTTTTCTCATGGATGATGAACTAGTCACTTGCATAGTATTAACTCCCAGTTGTGTTTGCACTATTAGAGGGTCAAGATCCAGTTAAGATTCCATCAGTTTGGTTCCATTTCAGGTGCATCCAAACTTTGACATTTATTAGAGATCATTTCAGAGTTGGTTTCAGTAAACTCCTATTATTAGAGCTCACGGATGATGAACTAGTCACTTGCATAGTATTAACTCCCAGTTGTGTTCGCACTATTAGAGGGTTAAGATCCAGTTAAGATTCTATCAGGTTGGTTCCATTTCAGGTGCATCCAAACTTTGACATTACATTTGCATAGAGATCATTTCAGCAAACTCTCTTTTAATATTTTCTAGGAGCTCAAGATCTAGGGATTGCATGAAATAGATCTTTATATATTCAGGTTCCTTGTAAATAAGTGAGTCAAGTAAGCCTTCTTTTGTCCACATGTGATATGATTAGTCTTGTCCACTCTTCTTTACATTTTCTTTAGAAAACCATTGACTAGTGCTAATTCTCATGATCAATGATTCTACTTTTTGTTTTCTTCCTTTCTTTTTTTAAGAAATGTACTTTGGGCATGTCTATAATTAGTAGCTTCTACGTATGGCACATATAAGGAAGTTATGAGTTATGGTTCCAAGCATGTAGTGGTGGGGTGGTTTCTAAGTTCTGGTGGATGAAAGAGCGATGAGTCAAGATTAGTGTTGTGCAGGTGGATTGTCTCTTAGGGTGACATCTAGTAGCTTGGTGGAGGATCTCTATTTTGTAAGACAAGTCTAAGTTTTATTCATTTCAAAACCCTAATTCGAGAGGCTATGTTTAGGTTCATTCTTGACTTTCCAAACCTCAATTCCATATGCTAAATTTGTCCACTCCACAACCTAGTTTGACCTCTCGGGTATATTTGGCATGTGCTAATTCTATCTAGCCTAAATTTAAGCCTTAAATAAAGTGTTTTATACCCTAACTCGCCCACTCATCCTTGCTAAGTTTACCATGTGGCTTTTTTCAAGTAAAGATTAAAGCCCATCTTTATCCAAAATTAGTATAAAAACAAAGCCCAAAATTCTGTACCTAGTGAAAATTGATTCCACGTTCTTTGCATAAGAATAAGACAAAAGTCGACCTCGTTCATGAGATAAGCATGTGCTGAGATGTGTTTATCTTTTAGATAATTTGACTGCGGCAGCTTTATCTTGAATGAAACGTTTTTGGAAACATTCATCCTCCAAAGACAAATTCGTTGGAAGAGGTTAATGACTGTTTTCGAGCAAGTGGGAGATGCCTTTCCAACATTCTTATGAATTTCTTTTCCAAGGAAACTTGTGTTGTAGTCATGGTGTGTGGTCGTCAGATGGAGAGTAAATGGACAGTCACACGTGTACCTCTGCATCTCATATATATCTTGGAAAAAAGGCAGCGTTATGACTCATAATAAGAAGCAGGCCTATAGGATGTTTTATGCAGTGAATTGTTGAGGAAGAATGGGCAGTTTCTAAGGTAAGCAATGATTACCAAAACCTTTTGTTAAGCCCTACCAGCATTCAAGTATAGAAGATCAGCGTTGAGATCTACTTGAAGTTACAATTTTTCAAGGGAAATAATGCAATCTGTGATACCTTCTCTGTTAATACAATGAAAATTTAGGGGCATGATTCACTCCAGTGCATTAATTCAGTGCACAGTTCCATCATATTTTGTGGGTATAATTGGTCAGCATGGCATGCATGCCTAAGATCAAGGCCTGTAGTGGTTATGACTGGCAGATCTAGATAGTAATAGCCTGTTTACCACAAAAGGATATGCCTAAGAAGAAACTATATCCTCATAAGTTACCTTTGTAGTGGGATATGGCTGCTGTATGCTAATTGTTTTAGTTTTTCAACCATCTAATTATAGAGGAGTGGTACAACGCTGGAAAGGGCTATGAACAACAAGCTGTTAATGTATCTTTTCAAAGGAAAAATGCAGCTACGGGAATAAAGATGATTACATATTAAGTGGAATAAAAGGTGGGAGAGATGCCTTGCAAGTCATGTAATTGTTGCCCCCACAGGTATAGTAAATTTTTCCGTGATGACTGTACATGCCCTCGACACAATAAAATCCAACTTGCAATGATATATGTTAGTATGGATCAGCAAGTTGCATCGTTGTTGCTAATTTCCAGCAGTAGATGACAGTTTATATCAGCAAGTAACACATTCAAATAAGCACGTAAAGCATGAGATCAATCAACAATATTATCAATGAATTAGACAATCAATTATCACTGAAAAAATGGCACTATGACGCTGAATAAAGCAAGCTGTTATAATAATGTATTTTCTGCAGAAAATTTTAGCCTTGTGGCTGTGCCAACAATTATCCAAAAAGATGCACCCTAGTTAGTAGACTAGATGAGTAAAGTTAGAGAGCTAGTCTAGGTGTTTAGGAGTTGAGAAAGTTAGTAGTTAGGGGTTATGCAGCCCTAATGGCTGTATTAAAGTTTGTAACAACAATTGAAGTAGTGGGAGAGAGAGGACGCTCTAGTGGGGGAAGACTCCTCTAAATGAGACAAACCAACTCCAAGCAAAGAGACATTTCAAAAAGACCAAAAATCAGGTTCTACAATGATTTGACATTCCACGCAAAAAAGTATGACTAATGCCTCTACTATTAAGTTAATGGATTCAAAAGGAACTAGGTAGCTACCTCCTTAGGGGTTAAGCCCCTTTACTCCCAAGGCAAGTTTCTCTAGTTGGGGTTTAAGATAAGAGGGTGTATTCCCCTATAATTTTACTTCCCAAGGCAAGTTTCTTTAGGCTAGGGTTTAAGCTAAGAGGGTGTATGGTGTATGCCCTTATACCTCTCTTAGAAACCCCTTGTTAAAGCAATAAGTTGAAGGATAAAGTGATGAAGCCTAAGGTGTATGCTCCATACTTCCCACCTAGTTCCTAGCACAATAACCTTGACTTGTCAAATGATAGAAAGAAAGTAAAACCATACCAATTCAAGGAAAATGCCAACATAATCCACCACAATAGTACAAAAGTCTTCCATAGCGATAACTTCTTCCATCAACCATTCATAAGTGCCATACACAAGATTATGTTGGATTTTTCCCAACCCATTAGCTTGCTGACAACAGACCCAAAACGGGTTTTTGCAACTCCTAGATATCGCTTTGAAGGGTTTAGTTGTAAGGTTTGTTATCAAAGGATTTGTGTACTTGTTAATCCCTCCACAAGATCCCCAAATCTTGTGTAACAATAGAAGAAACTACCATTGTCACATGAGTAGAATCTTCCCCACTTTTTAGGGATGGAAGAGGTCCACCACAAGAAAGGCTCTTGGGTGAACTCAAGGGGATCAAATAGAAAGAAATAGCCAAATCTATTGCCCCCTATCTTGATCACCTGTTAATTGGGTTTAGGTCTAGATCTAGGTCTAAGAAGGAAAAGAGAAGTTGCAAGGGAGATTCTTGAAATTTACATGGAACAAGGAATACAATGAACAATTTGCAACATATTTTGACAATTACCAAGCTAAAGTATGCAACAATGATCTCTTTAGACATTAGACAAGTAAAATTGCATTTGGCTATTGCAAATTGCTTCGTAGTAAACAATTATATGCCAGCAATAAACGATTTGCAACAACGGCAAGAAACAATGCTCAGAAACACCACAATTGACCATGAAAAGAAAGCATTAAACCAATAGAATATTATCCATTTGCTAGAGGTAATTTTTGAACAAGTTAAGCCACTTATAATTAGGTGTATGCAGCAAATTAAGACAATTTTCAATGGATGTAGAAAACTTTTGTAACACCAGCAATAAATAGTTGAAGTTTGCTCAGGTTAGGGTTAGTAAAGTTAGTAGGATGCTTGAGAGATTTTGATTTTAATAGCTACTTTAGCCACAATATCACTCCTAGATCAGTGTCATCGTCATTCTAGGGCCTATGGAGTCTCAAATGCATTAAACTTGAAGGTTGATCTAATTGAAACTAAAGAGGTAGAGTCTAAACCCTAAGATGCAAGCATGTTTGGGCCTTAGGCTTCAGACTTTCAGGAAATGATATCTAGGGTGCAATCACATTTGAGCCCTAGATATCGTTTTTTCCCTTCTTGTAGCTTCAACTAGGTCAAGGATCAAATGTCTAGGATTAAAACCCTAAAGTCCAAGCACTTTAGGGCTTTAGGCTTCTAGCCCTAACAAGGACGTTTCACAAACTTGGACAAATAGAACTTTATGAGGAAGGGAAGCACATATGTCTTCCTCTTAGGGTTTCAACAAAACAAGATTTCTTGCAACAAGATAAGCAATTTAACCATTTACATCAACAAGAGACCATAAAATTTCAGAAAATTACTTACTTCACCCAAGAATCAAGAGTATAAAACCCTAATTGCAGAAAATATCCATCCAAATCAACAAACCATCCACAAAAAATCCTTCTTCAAGTGTAGCGCATGAGCAAGAAAGACCAAGGGGCCTAAAGGGCCAAAAATTTCAGAAGTGTAACTCCACAAGTGTGAGGAAATTGTGATGATAAAATGAAAGCTAGGGATAGCCTTCTTATATGAGGCTAGCATAGCAAATTTGTCCACATAACATAAAATAACATTCATTTTAAGTGGGGCTGACCCCTTGTTAAGCCTTTACAAAATGTAAAAATGCAAAAAGTACATCATAATGACCATGTTATCCTCACTTTTAGGGATAACTAGGAGATTATGTCTCGATGCCCGCAGGTCCTAGACATAGAGTACCGAGAGCTAGATCAACTTGAGCATGGACCTAGAGGGCCCATATTTTCTTCCTTTCAGCGCCTCCACTTTGTCAGCAGCAGCAACATCCATCACCTTTGGCTTGGTCCTGTATCAGAGACCGTTCTTTCTCAATGAGATAATGAGTTTGGATATCATGGTATGTGTCACTCTGATCCTCAAAACCTTTGAATATGTACATTTAATTCCTTTTGCTTCTAATGAATGCTTGGATCTTATACTTGTCCACTTGACCATGTATGGGGGGAATGACAGGATGCCCTAGAAAACCTGTGCCCGTAGGTTTTGGTTTGCCACTGGGGGGATTTATGAAAAAGTCATCGTCCACTCCCTTCATATTACCACCTTTTCATCTTGCTTCCCGCTCATCTACCCCATTTCACTAGTCTAGGCATTGGGTTGGCCAATCATTTATAGGGTTGCACCTTGCCTTGTGGGAAGAAGGGGCTAAAGGCCCAGAAGGTAAAAGCCAGCTAGAAAAAGATAAAAGCCTAAAAATAAAACCTCAAGATGCTTCGCCCAGGGATCCCCGAGAAAGCAGTAAAAGGCTTCTCAACAAGAAACAAGAGGGACCCATAAAATAATAAAACAAAACTTAGTCAGAGGATAGGGGGTCTCATCACGAGCCAGCCTATTACGTCCATGGGTACCTAGCAGTAAGTATGACACTACTATCAGCTGGTTACCACACCAAGGTAGTGACTCTTGGTTGCCTAGCCAAGAGAAAGGGGGTCTCATCATGAGCCAACCTTCTTATTTCTGTGAAAGTACTTGTGGGTAACATTGCCACCACTGGTCACCACGCCGGGGCAGTGTCCCCTGATTAGCTTCTTGAAGAAAAATCAATAAGAATACTGAATAGAAAGCATGAATGATCTTGGAAACAATTGCATCCAGGACAGGTGCAGCTCGCCTTCTACAAAAGCACCCACAGGTAAAGCTTTGCATTCCCCTGCTTTCACTACGCCCATTGTCAGGACATCCCTTATCCACATCACCCAATTACATGGCTTAGATTAGGTCTTTTCCGGGAACTTTCCTTTTCCAGTGGACACTAGCCTAATAGGACACCCTGTCACTTTCCCCAGACTTGTATTACAGGCTTGTATAATGTCTTTGATCTTTTAACTAGGGTAATAGGGATTCTATGCACATGCTTAATAATATTGATGATGAGATGTGATTGACATTGCTATGATCCCTGTGACTTATGAGCCCATGGAGGGCATAGCTGTTGATGTGCAGGATCATACCCAACGGACAGGTACCATGTTGGACAGGTACACATGGGGAGATGATTAGTTCGGACCTCCATGGGGCTGAAGAGCCCACTAGATGGATGCTAAGACCTCAGGAGGGGGAACAGACAGGACAGAGGAGTTTGCATCGGAGAGAAGAAGAACGTCTTGCAGAGGCACCCTGGCAGAGCTTGACCTAGGGGGATTGTGCCCTTTTCAGTGGAACATTGGCCTTGGAAGGCCTAGGACGTCACCCAGGAGGTTCATGACGTCATCCTATCTTCATGAGCGTTTTGGCAAATGGACAGGGCAATTTGGCACGTGTGGCATCTTGGAGAAGCCCAAGGAGGGCTAATGTCTTGCTTCAGGAGGTTGCATTTGCCCTAAAAGGGGCTAACGTCACCCTAGAAAGGGGATGACGTCTCTCTATTGCTTGATTAGGGTTTTAATTTAAACATTTAATGTAAAACAATATGATTTTAGTATTTTGGCCTTGTCGGCCTTTTTCATGACCTAAAAAGTAAAATTAGGTCATGGTATTGTATAAATTGAGGGTTTTTACCTTCATTTTTTCATCATCTTTCACTCACTCATTAGTGAGCTCTGAAATTTGAACTATCTTTGGAGTTCTTGGCTGAAATTGTGAGGCACACTTGTTGAAGGAAGACTTTTTTGGACTTATATTGGCATTTTTGGCATTTATCTTGGTGGAAGGTGTTACAACTAGGGTTTTCTACTTGATTTCTTGGCTAAATGTAAGTGAATTTCTGCAAAACTTCTTGATTGAATGGTTGTAGTATTGTTTTTTTTGCATTTATTATTATAACTTGTTGAATTAAACCCTAGGTGACAAGCACACATTGAAGGTCCTTGTCTCATGTCCCTACCAAGGTTTTAAGCCATTTGTTGAAGAGGATAGAGCCTTGCCATAGCAACACTCCATCCTTGCTAGACGTTTGTCGTATTGGTTGAGCTAAAAAGGAGAAAACGCATCAAGGCCTAGTTCCCCTACACCTTGGTGAGTCGTTTTCCCTAGGGTTTGCCTAGTAAAGCCTTGCTTTAGCAACACATTACTTACAAACCCTCTTGTCTTACCTCTTATCAGTCATTGTTCAAGCTAGCCATTGCCATTAGGATAAGGAAGGAGGAGAGAGCACTGAGGCCTAGTTCCCCTACACCAAAGTGAGCCTCTCTCCCCTAGGGTTTCATCCTTGAGGCCTTGCCATAGAAACACCTCAAGATTTGACCCTCTCGTCCTTAGTTCTACCATTATCATTTGATCCTTCAGCTTTTGCGTCCTACTAAGGCCACATGTGTTGAGTGACTTGATCCTACAAACTTCTAATACCTTTGAACAAACCCTAACCATACTAACCCTAGTCTAGACTAACCCTGCTAACTATATTGTTGTCCTCATCTTTATATGTTATAAACATCTTGTGTGCAGCTTTCGTTTTACTTTTAAAGCAATTGAATGGTTGTTCAAGGCATTGTTTATTGAAGTATTGATACTATAACATTGAATGCCAAGTTTCTTTCAGCATTTATTGAGAAGTTACATTATAATCATTGCTATTGTCTAAATCATTGATTTACTACATCAATACTATTGCTCAATTTCTTATTATCAGAAAAGTCATTGATTATATGAAGTACTAACCAGCAAGCAAGCTTGCACATATAGTTTTATTGTTACTTTGTCTCGGGCAGGTGATCTTATTGGTTATTACTTCTGGTTATCTCTATTGGCTATAAGCCAGACTTTCTGATTAGGTGGTGACTTGTGAGGGGGAAATTATCTTTTAGCTCTTAAGACCTTTGCCTTCTCAAAACCCCAGGTCACCGTGGACATCTCCCCTAGGACTTACCTCCCTAAATAGAAAGAACCTTCTCATCGAGGTGACAGTGGGTGGGATTGGTTCAGTTACGCCAGTTTGACCTCTTCTCATCCGTCTTTTATCCTAACTACAAACTGTGCGATAACAGGCCACACATGTGCGACATCAAGCCCTCATAGGCTAGAAGGAGGCCTCCAAAGGCCATGTGGCAACATCCCATGGTGGAGTAAATGGTAATGATGTGTCTGCTCACCATGATCATGCCAAATCATCATTGGTACCTGCTAACCCCTAGATTTTCACCCTTGAAAGTCTTGAGGGTTAAGAGCTAGCATGCAACACTTTGGTTGGCATACTAAAATTTTCCTAGGGTTTTAGCACTTATGTTGAATAGGAGGATGGTTCACATACGAGGCAGGTACATGATCAGTACAAGGTCACTCAGTTCAAGAGTCACAGTCTACTTGGTTTCCATGCATTTGTGAGAGAAAGATGTATACATGTGTTGCTATTTTTTAGGAGGCACGGTTTGAGTGGGTCTCTTGACAGTTTGGGGTAGCTCAGAGCATACAGTATGAGTCCTTGCAGGATTCTAGGCCCGATGACATCTTTTCAGGCAACATGCAGTAACTTGCTATTTTTGGAAGGTTGTGATTCAGGGCCCAAATTCAAATTCCGAGAGTGTAGCATTGATCCTTAAGGCATCCGGAGGATTTTGGACCTTTTTTTGGATGATGTCACCCAAATTGTTATTTTTATCAGGTTGAGCATCAGGGCCCCCATGACAATTCTAATGGCATATTCAGATCCCTTGCGGAAATACGAGATTAATGAGTATAAAGTCAAGGGTATCCGGAAGACTTTCTATTTTTGACGGTATGTATGTGGACAGTGTTTCTAAAAATAGAACCAAGAATCTATTTTTAGAGAAACCTGTTGCCATCCTTATACACACTTGCAAACGTGAGCTAAATCTTACTCACTTAGTGTGTCCACAGGATTCTAGGCCCGATGACATTTTTTCAGGCAACATGCAGGAACTTGCTATTTTTGGCAAGTTGTGATTCGGGGCCCAGATTCAGATTCCGAGAGCGCAGCATTGATCCTTGAGGCATCCGGAGGCTTTTGGACCTTTTTTTGGATGATGTCACCCAAATTGTTATTTTTATCAGGTTGAGCATCAAGGCCCGCATGACAATTCTGATGGCATATTCAGATCCCTTGCGGAAATACGAGATTAATAAGTATAAAGTCAAGGGTATCCGGAAGACTTTCTATTTTTGGTAGTAAGTATGTGGACAGTGTTTCTAAAAATAGAACCAGGAATCTATTTTTAGAGAAACCTTTTGTCGTACTTATAAACACTTGCAAACGTGAGCTAAGTCCTACTCACTTAGTGTGTCCCTGGAGGCACAATGCCTAGGTTCAAAGCCCACACTATCACTTTGACTTGAACCTCTTCCGTCTAGTCTTACTCCTAGGGAAGCCAAGGGGGGTAGACCCTAGTTTCTAGATGAGATTTAGAGTTTAAGTTCTAGGAGTTGGTTTCAATTAGTTACGGGTTTGGGAAAATGTAGCCTATGATGCAAATCAACAATGCAAGGTGCAACAATATAAGATGACAATCAAACTTTTTCCTAGGACAACTAAGACTAGTGTCTAAGATTGGGCAAGGGGTCAACTAAGTTTAAGGGGTTTAGATTACACAAGATTTACAAAGATTACAAGTAGTTTAGATACAAGCTAGATACAAAAGATACAATAAAGAATATCTAGAGATTACAACAAAGTTATACTAACAAAGGTACACTAGATAAAAGATATAGAAATACAAAGATACAAGGCACCAACTAACAATTACTTGTATGTGCAGGAAATTGAAGATATTCAAGTCGATGCATTCATCAACACAACAAGCCAAGCATGCTCACAATAGAGTGTCTCCTCAAAGGGATGCACTACTCTCTTGGACTGCTCTTCAATGGCACACAAAAATCACTCAAGACCCAACAAGATAGTGCCTCCAAGAGGATGCGCAACTTCTCGGGGGATCATACACCAAAAGATAAACACCACAAATTACTGAAAAGATAAATGCTTGAAGGAAATGTCCACAAGATTCAACAAATGACTATTTAATGATTCATCCACAACATATAAAGATAACTTGCATGTAAATGTAAATATGAAAGAGTGCTTGCAAGTGTAAATGTAGATCACCAAGATGTATTAAGTTGATTGCCCAAAGTTGTGGATTAAGGGTTGATTAAAAAATGTTAATAGAAATCTCAATCCTAACTAAGTGTCAACCCAATACTCCCCCCGCTTGTACCAAGTAACTGTTGGGTGCTCAAGAAGTATGGAAACGAGGCCTACCCTAGCTCCACAGATCATCCCAAAAGGACGATGAGCGTCGTGAGACCGTCCCCGACCTATTACCTTCTGTTGCTTCCTCTAGTCCTCATTTTAAATGGTGAAGATGGATCGATAGAGGTGTCCTATTAAGTCTAATTGGTTATTAGGCCTATGGACTAAGTGGTTTAAGGTGTTTAAGTGTGTTAAAGTGAGTTTTACTTGCCCGAAACGTGCCAAAAAGGGCCAAAACCGAAATGTTAAAACAGTGAAAATGAAGTTCTTAGATCACAAGATTATTGCATGTAAAGAACTTGAAAGAAAAGCTGAAATCAAAGTGAAAGCTTTACACAATTATATGCCCATGTGTGTTATGCAAACTTGAAAGATAGATGCTTGTGAAACGAGAGCTTGCAAGTAAAGAAATAAACTAACACAAGATTTAATCATATGCCTCCACGGGCTTAAGCTAGTGTTTGTTATGTGTGAGATCTAATGCTAGATAATTTTAAACCATGAGCATAAGCATATTAGACATCCACAACTAAGAAAAGAAAAGAAAAACTAAACTAAAACTAAAACGAGCCTAGCCACACTACATTGTCTTAATGACAAGAGGGGCAAAAACTGAAAATGAAAACAGAAACTTACAACAAGAAGCCAAGCCACTTGGGGACCCCCCCTTTGGGCTTGCTTACAATGCTTAGAAGAAGAATAAGAGAAGGGGTTTTGTTACCATATCAAAGGGGGACCTTTGGAAATGTGTTGTGACTGAAAATGGGCAGCATGTACCCTTGACCTGGCGAGAACCTGCAAAAACCAGCAAGCTATTGCTTGCTGGAAATGCTGCAACACACACCCACAAATGTTAAGAAAATTCATGTTTTGCAACAGAAATTTTCTGCATATAAAAACCCGAAAATTAATGGATTTAAATGACCTATCTAAGAACGTTAGCAACCAAAATCTGAACGAGATAATAACAGAAAAAAAAATGGAAAAACTTATGAAGTTTTTAATAAGTTATGAGGGTAGATTCTTACTCAAATCTATCCCAACACGCCCTTTGAGATAACCTACAAACCTTGAATAAAAACGTGAGATAAAGAGTAGATAATGTATTGCATGAACAAATAACACAACAAAGTTTATATCATTAGCAAATACAAAACATATAGGCCAACAACTATACTATTGCTAAACCTAGCTAAGTAAACTAATTTACCAAAGCAAACTACTCAAGATTCACAATAATATTCAAAAGAACAAGATCACCTCATGTGGAATGGAACACCAAGACACAATCTTGTACTCCACGATTCCTCCAAAGCTTTTCTCTATTACCAAAGGAAGAGTTTTCAGCAACAAAATTGCTCCAAGTTCTTCAAGAACAAACTGGAATGGAAGCAAGATGAACAATGAGAGAGAGAGAGAGATGGTAAGAAAATGGTAGCATAACAATACTCAAGAGAATGGTGAGAAATGAGTGAGGGAGGGGTTTTATTTATACCTTGAAAGGCAAAGTGACCCCTCTTAGATCTTTGCCAAGTGGCAAAACCCAAGGCTAAGATGAGATCTCAAGGAGGGAGGGCGCAACTTTTAGGTTTAGTTGGGATTAGTAAGTTGATGTGTGGAGGAGTGGGTGGGACACACTCTAAGGGGGACGTGGGAAGGCAGAAAGGGTGCACCTCATGAGGGAGGGGCCCACGACTTGATTTAAAACAAGTTTCCACTTTTTTCTAGAGAGGGGGTGCAAATCCCCATGGGGGCATGAGGGTTTAGGTGAGAGGTGAGTTTAGGGGGTGTGTAAAGGTTGAGAAAGTGGTTGGGTAGGTTAGGTAATGTCTCTCTCATCATTTTCCATCTTAACTTTACTCCATTTTGTCCAAAATTACAAAATTGACATTTTTCCTATGTCATGGCTTAGCAATTAAAATTGTTTTTTTTCTAACTAAGACTCCTTGTGGACAAACACCTAGCAAAAGTTGTCCACTGAGTTGAAACTTTGTCCAAGGGTGTAGGGGGTTTCATTCCATTTCTTTTGAGCACAAATACCGCTATCAAAATCCCAAGGACCTAGTTTTACAATTTTTATCAAAAATAAATTAATTAAATTTCCCAACCTTAGGAAATTTTAATTAATTAAAAAAGACCTATCTAGACTCGACGAAATTCCGCGAAACTTTTTGAGATGTCTTACATGGTCATTTACATCATTCCTAAACACTAGCCACCAGAGGATGAATCCATTAGAATGCCTTTCACCACTTTGGAGGATTTATTTAGTGAGAGTGAAAAACTCAAGGGAAATTAATAAGGTTGGTTAGGCCAAATTAATAACCTGAGGAAAAAAAACACTCAGTGAAAGGAACTCTTATAATGAAGAAATCCTAAGGTAACTGACCTAACTATGATCCATGCAGACCTATTACATTATTATCCCATGCAGGGGAGCGAAAATTCCATTTACAAAAATATGTGCTGGAGGCAAAATTTGCCCTGTAGAACCAAATAGTCTCTAACTTGTTAGCATCTGATGATGCATATATTCATGGTACATGGTGTTGACCCCCTAGTTGAATAGGTGGTCAACAAACCCTATTTTTAGAGGTTCTATTTTTAGCTTCCTCAATATTTAGCAAGTCCAGTCATCGTCCATATAGTGCCAAAAGGTAGCCTCTGAGGTCGACATGTGGCAATGATGTGGCATCCACATAGGCTAGGGCGCATCTTCCTAAAATTGGAGCATATGATAATTAATTTATGATGGAAGAAGAGGTCGCATGAGTTTCCTAAAATTATCTCCCCCGTGCACTCATGCACCCACTCTAAAATTACACTCTGTTATTTCCTCCTCCTATGCATGCCATGCGCCTCACTTTACCCTCTTCTCACTCATTTAGCTCGTCATTCACTCACTCATGCGCATTCAAAACTCACACTCACTCTCAGTCATCTCACTTAGACTCTATTCTTACCCCCTTCATGCATCCCTCCTCCTTGAGATATGCGCCCCCTCTAGCTATATATTGGAGGGTTGTCTTGGGTTATTTTGTCAGTTCTTGCAATAACAACATAATGTCTCTCTCTCTCTCTCTCTCTCTCTCTCTCTCTCTCTAGTCTAATGGATCCTCTTTGAGCAAAGTAGTCATTGTATCAATTGTAGGCTTGTCAAGTGTGGTGCAATCAGCTCTCTTGGAAGCTTTATAAATAAAAAACTGTGTTTTTGTCATTCAAACCTCTTTTTTTGGCGATATTATGGTAAATTTGTAATCTGATATGTCATTTTCTGAATTGTTTATCATGGTTGATTTTGATCATTTTAAATAGTTTTCATCTTCTTTTCAATCTATCTTCATTGTGCTAACTTTGTAGGTTCCCTCCAATCGTATAAGATCGACTTTCTCACTGTTTTGGACCGCTTTTACATGCTGTCCAAGACAAAATAGCTCACTGTTTTTTCATTTTGAATGCAGAAATCAGACCTTTGATCAGCCAACAAGGCACTTCATTGTGCCTAGGGACTCCCCCGAGAGGTTAGTGAGTACTAGCCCAAACAGAGAGGGGTTTGGTCAGTGACAATTGGGGCCCTACTCCTTTAATTAGCCAAGTTTTTACCGCTATCATAACAGGTTTAGCAGCTCAAATAGGAGGGTAGAAATTTGTGCTAACAAATTGGCGCCATTGACGGGGAACATCAGCCTTGGTAAACGACATCGGTGAGTTTTTTCTTTAATTTATTTATTTTTTCTAACTCACCTAGAGACTCCACAGTATCTAGGGACGACTCCACAGGGGACTTACACAAGAAGATCTTTTGGTTTCGATTACCTCACAAGGTCAAGTTTCGAGCTTCAACAAACTTTAATATCTTTTTATGGAACAAGACTTTTCTTTTGCTAAGAACTCTTCTCAAATTGGGTAAGCATATCGAGTTCTTAGGTAAGTTCTTTTTCGACGAGCACTATGGTGAATGTATATTCGACATCTTCATCTTTATTTTATTTTCATCTTGAGCTAGTAGTTGTGCTTTCTTTTATTTGAGACTACCAATATGGATGCAGTTGTGAGGCCACTAGTAAGGTGGAGATTTTCTGCCTTTGACTAAAAAGTTTTGTTGCATTCCCAGATTATCCTCATGACTTTCTTGAACATAAATGGCTTAAACGCATACCTTTGTTTGCAGGGAGGTTGGGAGAATCAGTTAAGGACCACTTGGATAAATTTTTACTAGTGTGGGAATTTAATGTGGAACATGAAGATGTGGTGATGATGATGTTTGTGTCAACCCTCAAGTGGGAGGCACGAGCAAGGTACAAGTCCCTTCTGGATGCTTCCATTAATGGATGGGATTCCTTCCAGGAGAATTTTACTAAAAAATGGGCAAACACACATGACATTTTCTTCTTATGCACATTTTTTTCAATTATTAAAAAGCATGAGAGTGAAATTGTGTGATGTCTCGTTCCCAAGAGTAGGCCAACAGGGAGTGACTTAGTAGTCTATGTGTACTTGTAGACTATAGTCAAGCAAAAACAAGGAACAAAAGGGAGAAATAAGGGTGATCTGGTGGCTAAACAAAGAATTAAGCCAAAAAGCATAAGAAAAGTCACTTCAGCCAAAGTCAACGAAGAATTAGAACAAAAAAGTGCTAAAGGGGGACTTAATTAATTAAGTATTCACCTTAGGAGGAAAAGCCCCCTAGCTTAAGTGAATTAGATCGATAAGAGTATTAAAAGAGGAATTTGACCTAATTCCTTGTTATGCATTGTTATGATTTGATGTTGAGGTTCCTAGAGGAGGAAGAGATTCGACTTCTACTGTTTTGTGGATTTCTGGAGGAAACCACCACCATTGATCAATTTCGATGTTGAGAGACACACCCTAGCCCATCGGAGATACCATCCAGGTATTTCACCTTGCTATTCGTGAGTATCCAGTTTGCAGTGTGCGCAACTCAGCGAGTGAGGGCACAAGGTCAGATAGAGGGTTTGTGTAGTTGCACAAGATCAAAGCTCGGATTACAGTTTCCTTCCGGCCCAGTTGAGATCCATCCAGGGCGCATTGATTGAACCACTTACCATTAGATTCAGATGGTGGAATCCTTCAGAGCGCATCTTTCAACCATCTAAGGCACAACTCTTGTGGAAGGACAGTTGGGGGTCATAAATGGAGCATCAGAGCAGATCTGGGAAAACCCTTCCGACCCAGTTCCGCATTTGGCAGGGTGAACATTTTGAGTCCTATATCAGACAATTCCGTTGGTGGAATCATTTGGGCGCATCCAGAGAACCCAGGAGGTGCGCAGACCCCTAGGCGACGAGATCCGGAGCATCAGAGGACAGATTTTCCATCCGACAGTCACCAGGATCAGTCTAGAGGCCAGGGCGCTTCTATTGGGACAATTTCCATCTCATTCCGACAGGTATAGCCTTCTGGACGCGTTTTCTAGTTTGTAGTGGTTACCGTGCTTCTCCGAAATCGTTGATTTTGCCAATCTATCTGTGCATGCATCAGATCTTCCTTCATCTTCTGATCACGGGTATTTTACGTTATTTTCTTGTATTCCAGTGACGATCTATGAGATCTAGTTGATGAATTTCTTCTAAATTTCCAGTAATTCATTGTATTTCTCTACTTAAATCTCATAATACATATTATTGGGTGGTTGTTGTTCCTTATTTCGACATGCATCATATATATACTGTTTAAACCATAATGTATAACATGCACATGCAACAACCACAAACATCTCAAGCACATAACTAAAAAGCATCCAAAAAGCCCCAGAGTATCAGATCTATGAGACAGAACACTAGATCCGTAGTAGATATCCAGATCAGCTGGATTAAGGATATTTCAATGGTATCAGAGCCTTCTTCCTGCCAGCTTGTGAAGAAGTGTTTATCATGACCCCATGATTCCAGGAACAGGTGAAGAATACCTAGGGGGTCGAGGACATATTGGAGACAAGTACATTCAATAACGCAGAGGTCATAGTAGATATAGGAGCGATATAAACCGAAGGGATTACACCCCCTTCCACACTCAGTCAGATACAGAGCCAGAGATAGAGGACAAGGAGCATATCAATTTAGACATAGAGGCCGAGATAGAGAGGACAATGGGTGACAGACGTGAGACACCCGAGGGTAGAGGGAAAGGCCCTGAGATACATCTTGACAGCACGTGGGCCATGTTGAATGACCTAGCTAGGGAACAAAGATACCTATTGACAGCCATACAGCAGATGAACCTTAGTGCACAGATGCTCCAGCATAGTATGAGCACTATAGGTGCCAATGCCGCAGGAGGATCGAGTGGTTCAGGAGCACACCAGGGAGGTGGGGCCAGTGGCTCCAGTGGATCTCGGGGAGGAGCTAGTACAAACCCTTCACCATCCCGAGCCTACACATCATCTAGGAGGATTCCCTGACCTTTATATCCATAGTTCCAGGCGGGACAGACATTGGGACAACCTTTGGGATAGCCAGGGTAGGCAGGAGGACAATCGGGTCAGGGGCAAGTGGTGCTACAAGATTTGTTCAAGGAGTACAGGAGAGACTACTTGGCATTAGGACCGGAGTTCCATGAGACATGAGTTTGATGGACTATTGTTCGATCGGATATCGAAACAAACCCCGGGAGGCACATAGAGGCAACAAGTAGACTCACAACATGGATTTCATTAAGAAAGTGGGAAAACCGAACATTCCTACTTTCGATAGATCATCACATTGCTCAGCTCAGGCATGGGTTCAACAACTTGACACATACTTTAAGCTTAACCTGATGATAGAGTCAAAAGATATTAGCTTCACCACATTGCACTTGGAGAGGGAGGCCCACGAGTGGTGGTATCATGGACTAGTAAAGTTGGGTCACAGTCACATTACCTCATATTTGGAGTTCACTGAGAGGTTGATGGAGAGATTTGACAAGAGAGATCCAGAGCTCCACTTTATGGATCTTACACAGTTGAGGCAGACCAGATCAGTTGAGGCCTTCATCTCAGAGTTCCATCGGAAGGTCGTGGTCGTATCCAATGTATCAAAGCACAGATTGGTGATGTTGTTCACCGAGGCTTTGACAAAGCCCTTGAGGGGTTGGGTTAAGGCTTTCAAGCCTCATACCTTACAGGAGGCCATTGTGTGCACGAGAGACATGGGGGACTGTTAGGGTCCTGTTATCCCCGATTTCATGGGATAACTAGGAGATCATGTCTCGAGGCCCACAGGTCCTAGACATGGAGTACCG
>SNQJ01S0110462.1:30679-48799 GCA_010110895.2 Picea sitchensis
GGGCGTAGCTTTTGATGTGCAGGACCATGCCCAACGGACAGGTACCATTTGGACCGGTAAACATGGGGAGATGACCAGTTCAGACCTCCATGGGGCTGAAGAGCCCACCAGGTGGATACTGAGACCCCATTAGGGGGAAGAGACAGGATGGATATGGATCAAGGCCTTTGCACCGGAGAAGAAAGGGACATTCCATCAGAGGCACTTTCGCTGAGCTGGACCTAGTGGGATTGACCCACTTGCAGTGGAACGTTGGCTCCAAATGACCCAGGACGTCACCAGGAGGCTTATGATGTCATCATGAGCATATGGCAGATGGACAGGGTGGTTGGCACGTGTGGCAATTTGGAGGATCCCAAGGAGGGTTAACATCTTGCTTCTGGATGCTGCACTGGCCCTAGAAAGGGCTAACGTCTCCCTCAGAGGGGCTTGACGTCTCACCTTTTGCTTGATTAGGCTTTTACTTATCATTTAATGTAAAAACAATATGATTTTGACATTATGGCCTTGTCGGCCTTTTTATGACCTAAAAAGTAAAATTAGGTCATTGATACACTATATATTGAGGGTTTGGACTCTCATTTTAATCACCAATTTTCACTCACTCATAGTGAGGTCTGGTTTTTAGTGCCCTATTGGGGTTTTTGGCTGAACTAAGTGATGCGCACTTGTTGAAGGAAGAGATTTTTTGGCATTTATGGTGTTTCTCTTTAAGGAAGGTGTTACAACTAGGGTTTGCATGTTTATTTCATCATGAATTGTAAGTGTTTCTTCTGCAAAACTTCTTATTGAATGGTTGTAGTTTAAATTTCTTGCATATTGCTTATAAATTTGTTGAATCAAAACCCTAGGTGACAAGCACACAAGTAGGTCCTTGTCTCATGTCCCCTAATAGAGAAACCTTCAACCATTGAAAGAGAGGAAGAGAGCCTAGCCATAGCTACAGTCCTTGTTTCTCTTTCCCCTGTGCTAGCCGTACCTTTTAGAATCCAAGAGGAGGAAGACATCCCAGGCCTAGGTTATCTACACTTAGGGTCGTTTTTCCTTTAGGGTTTGATGAAAGAGCCTTGTTGTAGCAACACTCTCCCTCATTAAGCCTTATTTTCTTGATTTTGTGCTTCATATGAGCTAGCCATTTGCCGGGAAGGAGGAGAGAGCACGAGGCCTTGCTTTTGCAACACCAGAGTGAGCCTCTCTCCCCTAGGGTTTTTTCTTTGAGGCCCTGCTAAAGTAGCACCTTGAAACTTTTCCCTCTAGTCCTTTGAAATCTCATCTCCTTCAACCTATGCGTTCTTCACTTATTGACTCCATTCTACCCTAAGGCACTGATCCCAAGACCTCCAGCATTGAAGTAAGACTTTGATCCAAACACTCTCAAAACTTGAATTTAAAACCCTAACTGCACTAACCCTAACCTACTAACCTTAAGTTGTTGACGTCACTCTTGGTTATTTCATCTCAATGCAACAACGTTTTACTTTGTGAGCAATTGAATGGTTGTTGAAGGCATTAATTGAGTTAAGAAGTGATTTGTTATATTGAATGTTGTATCATTCTAGTATTTATTGGTGAAGTGACATTACTGCTATTTGTATTTTGTAAACATTGACTTCGTCAACATTTACTTTTAAACTGCTCATATTGAATACTAGATAGTCTTTAATATATATGAAGTTTGCACGTATCAGTTTCCTTGTTGTATTGTCTCAAGCAGGTGCTTTTCTTTTCTTTGGTTATACCTTATTATTGGCTATTTAGCCGGGACTATCTGATTGGCAGTGATCTGTGAAAGGAGTAACTTGTCCTTGTCCTATTATCCTTTGCCCTTTCAAAACCCCAGGTCACCGGAGATGTCTCCCCTGGGCCTAGCCTCCCTAAAGAGAAATAACCTTCCCATCGTGGTGACATTGGCTGGGATAGGTTCCTATTACGCCAGTTTGGCCCTCTACCTTATAGCCTTTTATCCTAGCTACAAACTGTGCGATAACATATACCACCAGAGAGACCACCAGATAGAGGATTTGAGCACATGATCGAGTTGGAGGCAGGGGCTACACCAATGATTACTACGCCTTATAGGCATCCCAAGAGGTTCAAGGATGAGATTGAGAAAGCAATCAAAGAGTTTCTTGCGATGAGGCACATCAGGCCCAGCACGAGTCCTTTTGCCTCTTCAGTCGTTCTATTACTGAAGAAGGATGGCACATTGTGGATGTGCATTGATTACAGAGCTCTCAACAAGAAAACGATAAAGAATAGGTACCCCATTCTGCGCATAGATGAGTTGATGGACGAGTTGCATGGGGCAGTTTTCTTCACCAAGATCGATCTGCAATCTGGGTATCATCAGATCAGCATCAGGGAGCAGGATATAGAGAAGACCGCGTTCAGATGCCACTTCGAACATTTTGAGTTCTTGGTCATGCCATTTGGGTTGACCAATGCACCGACCACTTTCCAGTCTTGCATGACCCACATCTTCAGAGGACGGTGGCGGAAATACCTTTTGGTGTTCTTCAATGATACATTGATATACAACAAGACGTGGGATGAACATTTGGCACATTTGGAGGAGGTCTTTAGCATTATGCAGGCATAGTCATTATATGCCAAGGAATCCAAATGTGAGTTTGGTATGAGAGAACTACTATACTTGGGGCATATCATCAGTGAGCATGGAGTACAGGTTCGTCAGGAGAATATCAGGGCCATTCTGGATTGGCCAACACCCAAGAACCTCACAGAGTTGAAGGGATTCTTTGGGTTATGCAGTTACTACAGGCGGTTCGTCAAGGGATTTTCACAGTTGGGAGCACCACTCACATACTTGACCAATAAGGGTGATTTTCATTGGACAGAGGAGTCACAACAGACATTTGATAAAATGAAGGAGGTTAAGCGCACATGCCCTGTTCTAGTCCTTCTAGACTTCTCGCAGTTGTTTGTCTTATAGTGCAACGCATCATGGGTGGGGATTGGAGCGATTTTGATACAAAGGGGCCACCCCATTGTGTTTGAGAGCAGAAATCTCAACGAGTCGAAGAGACTCTATCCTATTTACGACAAGGAAATGCTAGCAATCATGCATGCCTTAACCAAATTCAGGCAGTATCTCGTAGGCAGCAGATTTGTAGTGAAGACAGCAGAAGTATTTCCTAATAACAGTCTCAAGTATTTCCTAGATCAGAAAGACCTCAGTGAGAGACAGCAGAAGTGGGTCACAAAGATCCAAGCCTTTGACTTTGACATTGAGTATGTCAAGGGAAAAAGGAATATCGTAGCAGATGCCTCGTCCAGGTGGCCAGTAGGGTGTTTGATGATGGACGTTTGTACAAATTGGAAAGCTCATTTGTTGGTGGAGTACTCCAAAACAAAATTTGCTTGTGAGGTGATGGATGGACAGGTGGTTGATGATAGATATCGGGTTCTTGATGACATCATTTTCTATAAGGACCAGATCTACTTGGTTCCAGAATCTATCTTGAAGGGGAAAATTTTGAAGGTGTGTCATGATTCGCCTACAACAGGGCATCAAGGGTATTTCAAAACGTATAGGCAAATCAGGAAGAGATTCTCATGGAAGGGTCTCAAGGATGATGTGTTGAAACACATCCGGGAGTGCACGACTTGTCAGCAGAACAAGTCCAAGCAAACACACCCCGCAGGGTTGCTACAACCTCTACCCATTCCAAAGTAGAAATGGGAGAGCATTTCTATGGATTTCATTACAGGTCTTCCTTGAGTGCAGGACAGGGACTGTATATTTGTGGTGGTCGACAGGCTGACCAAATTTGCACATTTCTTTGCCATACCCACGAACTACAAGGCCATACAGGTAGCATAGTTGTTTTTTAGGGAGGTATTCTGGTTGCATGGTTTACCCAAGCAGATAGTCAGTGATAGACATGGGCGCTTCATCAGCGCGTTTTGGCAAGAGCTTTTCAAGTTGACAGGTACAGATCTAGCTACAAGTACCAACTACCACCCATAGATAGATGGACAAACAGAGGGGTATCTGAGGAACTATGTGGGGGGGCAACAACGCACATGGGTGAGTATTGCTACAACACAACTTACCATATGTCTATCAGGATGCCACCGTTCAGGGCATTGTATGGATACGATGCACCCTCCTTTGTGGAGACTATGTTTGGAGACAGCAGGGTCCCGGGGGCCAAAGATTTGGGTGGAGAGTCAGAGGATTCTGCAGGCAGTAAGGGAGAACTTGCAAACGGCTCAGAACCCACAAAAGATCTATGCAGACCGATAGAGAGTCGAGCACAGTTTTGATGTAGGGGATGTTGATATTATGGTAGCTTCGGGAGGTATGAACCTCTATTGTGACCTTTGACAAGAGTAGAATGTTCCAGAAGGAAGCAAAGAAATAAAGGAAACTCTAGACAAGATGTCGGCTGCAGAAATATAATTAATATGAATTAATTAGTACCCAGAAGGAGAAGTCGACCTAGGCAAGCCTGCCAGAATTACTATAAATATAGGGCGCCAGTCTCTCATTATACACACTTCTCATAATTGCAGAGCGCAGTTTATGCGTACTGTAGTCCAGCAGTTTTGTGCGCAAGTCTTGGGGAATATACTGCGCCAGTTTTTGGGTGAGACTATCTGTTCAGCTTGGTTACTTCTTGCTTTGCTTGGTGCATTAGTCTCTCTTGGCTATTGGATTGCTACCAAGATTCTTTTCTCTGTCAAGGTCAAGGTGCTCAGAGGGTGGCTTCGCCCTATGGTTGGGTGACAAGGGTATTGTCAATGGTAAAATGAGCACAATCTTTTATATTCTAACAGGGGATTTGGTTTTTCTACGATTACAACCATACATACAGTCCTCCTTGAAGAGGAGCGAAGCAGAGAAGCTGAGGCCGAAGTTTAATGGGCCATACAGAGTCATCAGGAGGATAGGCGAGGTGGCATATGAGCTAAATCTACCTAAGGGTAGCAAGATTCATAACGTCTTTCATGTATCTTGCCTCAAAAAGGTCATGGGACGGCAGATTAGCATTTCAGAGGAGTTGCCACCCTTGGATGAGGAGAGCCAGTTGGAGCTAGTGTTGGAAGAGGTACTAGAGCAGAAAGAGCGCGGGTTGAGGAGCAGGGTCATCCGGGAGTGCTTGGTTAGATGGAGGGGTCTTCTAGTGGAGGATGCCACATGGGAGGGAGAGCATATTTTGCAACACCCGGGATTGATGTTGCTTGAGGACAAGCAATCTCGGGAAGGGAGGACTGTGATGTCTCGTTCCCAAGAGTAGGCCAGCAGGGAGTGACTTAGTAGTCTATGTGTTCCCATAGACTATAGTAAGGCACAAACAGGGAACAAAAGGGAGACATAAGGGTGATTTGGTGGCTAAACAATGAATTAAGCCAAAAAGCATAGGAAAAGTCACTTAAGCCTAAGTCAACAAAGAATTAGAACGAAAAGGTGTTAAAGGGGGACTTAATTAATTAATTATTCACCTTAGGAGGAAAAGCGCCTAGCTTAAGTGAGGTCAATGGTGAATTAGATCGAGAAGAGTATAAAGGGAGGAATTCGACCTAATTCCTCATTATGCATTGTTATGATTTGATGTTGAGGTTCCTAGAGGAGGAAGAGATTTGACTTCTACTGTTTTGTGGGTTTCTGGAGGAAACCACCACCATTTATCAGTTTCGGTGTCGAGAGACACACCCTAGCCCATCGGAGATACCATCCAAGTATTTCATTGTGGTATTCAGGAGTATCCAGTTTGCAGTGTGTTCAACTCAGCCAGTGAGGGCGTAAGGTCAGATAGAGGGTTTGTGTAGTTGCACGAGATCAAAGCTCGGATTGCAGTTTCCTTCCGACCCAGTTGAGATCCAGCCAGGTCGCAATGATTGAGTCACTTACCATCAGATTCGGACGGTGGAATCCTTTAGAGCGCATCTTTCATCCATCTAGGGCGCAACTCTTGTGGAAGTACAGTTGGGGTCATAGACAGAGCATCAGAGTAGATATGGGGAAACCCTTCCGACCCAATTCCACATTTGGCGGGGCGAACATTTTGAGTCCTATATTAGACGATTCCTTTGGTGGAATCATTTGGGTGCATCCATAGATCCCAAGAAGTGCGCAAACTCCCAGGGGACGAGATCTAGAGCATCAGAGGGCAGATCTTCCATCCGACAGTCGCCAGGATCAGTCTAGAGGCCAAGGCACTTCTATTGGGACAATTTCCAGCTCATTCTGACAGGTATAGCCTTCCGAACGAGTTTTCCAGTTTGTAGCGGTTACCATGCTTCTCTGGAATCGTCGATTTTGCCGATCTATCCGTGCATCCATCAAATCTTCCTTCATCTTCTGATCACAGGTATTTTACGTTATTTTCTTGTATTCCAGTGACGATCTATGAGATCTAGTTGATGACTATCTTCTATATTTCCAATATTTCATTGTATTTCTTTGCTTAAATATCATAATACATATTATTGGGCGGTTGTTGTTCCTTATTTCCGCATGCATCATATATATACTATTTAAACCATAATTTATAACATGCACATGCAACAACCACAAACATCTCAAGTACATAACTAAAACGCGTCCAGAAACCCCCAGAGTATCAGATCTATGAGACAAAACACTAGATTCGTAGTAGATATCCAGATCAACTGGATTAGGAATATTTCAAACTGTTGGTCAATTCAACACTTGTTTTTTCAAATTTTAGAATCGAATTCCTTATAGAGTAAGGCCTAATGAATATGTTGCTTTGATTTATTATCTTAAGGCATTTGATGATGTTTTTGGTGTTTTTCTCAGGAATGAAGACCCTCAAAATTTCGAGGAAGCACAAGTTGTCGCTATCAAGTTAGAAAGAAATCATCTTGCAACTTGTGAACTCCCTCTGATCCATGTCCCAGACCAACCATTGAAGGTAAAACGAATCGATGATCTTAAATCATTGGTTTTTACAAAAGTGCAAGAAGTTTGTGTTATTGAAGATGAACCACAACTTGCATCGTGTCAAGTTCCCAAAGATGAATAGGAGGGTGATATCCCAATTTTAAATGATCCAGAGCCAATAGCTACACCAATTGACTCACAGGCAAAGTTGCAAGAAGATGAAAGTGAAGATGTGTGTAATGTTCCTGAGCCAAATGTTTTGCTCAGAACACTGACTGTTTACTGTTGTTATGTTATTCATGTGTTTGCAGGTGTATCCATGAGATGTGCATGGATTATTCAATGTAATAGACCAATGGATATGAAGCATACAATCATACAAAGATATAAGAACACCAATAGAGAATAAAAACATCAGATCTGACCTTTATTTAGATAGTAAGAGGTTCCTGTATACACGAGAACTGCAGATCTAGGAGAAAGCCCCAATAAGAGCAAAATGGGCTTCTAGCCAATACAATAAGAATGAAAATACAGGATGAATGCCTCCCAAAGGATGTAAGAGAAGAGATCTGATCCTCCCAAAGCCACCAGCAAGTAGATCTAACTGAAGATAGAAGACCTAGATCAATACACTATCAAATCTCCCAACTGGATGGGTTTCGCCCTGCTCTCGATGCTGCCAAACCCTCAATATTTCGACGTACCCTCTCATGATCTCCAAATCCTCCAAAACTCACTCAGAGTGTAGATTGGGCTACTAGAAACCCCTGGAACCAATCTCAAGATGATCTGAGTGAAAATGCTCCTCCAAATGGCCAACCCCTAAGCTAGGTTGCACCCTCCCTGATTTGATGAAGTCAAGAGGGTACGTTTTTTCCTCAAGACACCTCCAAATGCTACCAAACTTTGTCAGATCATAGATCAGGCCACTGCTACCATGATACTGAAGTCTCCAACCGATCTATGAAGGTTTGACCCTCCAAACACCGAAAATACCTTTTTGCAGAACGTCCTCTTCCTCCTCAATGCATACCAAGCTTACAGAAATAAACTACAAGGATAAAATTCTCTGGAATAGACCAAGAATGATGGCAGGGACCCTCCGAAGAGAACCCGGATGCTAGATTTTCCAAATACCTCCTGCTTCCTCCAGATCGAACTAGAACCTCCAAGTTGGTGCGTCCCCTAGCTGGGAACCCCCCTAGGTTACGCCCTCACCTGATGAATGCCTATAGAACCAACCTGCAACACTGTAGAATGGTGTGGGAGGGGTATTTCACCTCCAGGACCAATCCTGGATCAAGGAAGGTGGGATATTTCACCACCGAGTTGATCTCTAGGGTTTTAGACTCAAAACCCTCAAAACTGATTTTGCTCAAGAGCTCCAATGCAAAATCATAATAATCTAGAATGAATGAGTGTGTCCCGCCCTTTCCTTTATAGCTCCATCTATCCCTCCATTGAGTTAGTTTTACCCTTAGGTTTAACCCTTAACCTAACTCATCCTTTCTATTTCTTCGTTGAGTTATCCTTTTTCCACAAAGTCAACTTAGCTTTAGAATATTATGACTCCTGGTTGACTTGTTCCCCAATTCACCTGAGACTATAGTCTAGTGGGGAAAGCTAGACCACTAAGTCTCTCCAACCCTCTTCATCAAGAGGTGGGGGACATTACAATCTCCCCTGCTAGAAATTGCTTGCCCACAAGTAATTCTGAACCTGTCTCCTGAATCAACTGCTCTCCTTCCCACGTTGCATCCTCCATAGGTAGGTTCTTCCACTTAACCAAATATTCTCTGACGTTCCTTTTTATTAGTTGTCTTTCCCTGACTTCCAGTATCTCCTCTGGTATTAGTACCAATTGTCCTTCTTCATCCATGGGTGGCAATTCCTCAATGGGAGTGATGTGCTTTCCGGTGGCCCTTTTTAAACACGAAACATGAAAGACATTATGTATTTTGCTGCTCTGGGATAGATCCAATTCATAAGCTACAACCCCTACCCTCCTGCTGACTCTGTATGGCCCAAAGAAATGGGGTTGAAGTTTTTCTGCACCACTTCTCTTGATTGATGCTTGTCGATATGGATGGAGCCTCAAATAAACCAAGTCTTCGACCTCAAAGGTGCGCTCAACTCTATGTTTATCTACCTGCATCTTCTGTTGATTTTGTTCCCTCTGTAGGTGATCCTTCAATTCCCTGAGGATGTCTTGACTCTGTTGAGTCCAGTCCTAAACCATGGGAGCCCTACTGTCACCGAAAGCAATCTCTGCAAAGGAGAGAGGGTCATAACTTGTATAAGGCCTTGAATGGAGGCATACCGATGGGCATATGGTGAGTGGTGTTGTAACAATTTTCCCCCAAGTGAAGCCATTTGACCCATGCTTTTTGTTGTCCTGCCACATAGTTTCTGAGGTAGCCTTCAACCCATTTGTTGACTATCTTTGTCTGTCCATCCATCTGTGGGTGATAACTGGTACTAGGTGTCAAGGTCGTACCTACCAGTTTGAAGAGCTCCTGCCAAAAGGTGCTCATGAACCTACTATCTCGGTCACTCACTATGGTTTTGGGAAATCCATGCAATCTGAAAACTTCCCTAAAGAAAAGATTTGCAACCTGTGTTGCACTGAAATCTGTGGCAATGGCAAAAAAGTGTGCAAACTTCGTCAACCTGTCCACTACTACGAAAATGCATTCCCTACCCTGTACCTTGGGCAACCCTGTGATGAAATCCATGGAGATGCTCTCCCACTTTTGCTCCGGAATGGGAAGTGGTTGTAGTAGTCCTGCTAGATGAGTCTACTCATCTTTGTTGTCCTGACAAGTGTTGCACTCCTTGATGTGGTTCATCACATCTTTTAGACCCTTCCAAGCAAACCTCTCACGTACTATCTATATGTCTTGACGATCCCTTGGTGCCCTGCTACTAGTGAATCGCGGCATGCATATAATACCTTAGCCTTGAAGATTGATTCGGGAACCAGAAAATTCAGCCCTTGTAGTAAATGATGTCATCCATAATCCTGAAATTGTCATCTTCCACCTATCCATCCATTATTTCACAAGAAAATTTGTTCTTCAAATACTCCACCAAGAGGTTGGCCTTCCAATCCACTGAAATGTCAGTCATGGAATAAACTGTTGGTCTCCTGGACAAAGCATCTACTACCACGTTATTCTTACCTTTGACAAATTCTATGTCGAAGTCATAGGCCTGTATCTTGCTTACCCATTTTTGTTGCCTTTCATTCAAGTCCTTCTGGTCCAGGAAGTACTTGATGTTGTTGTGATCTGTCCTCACAATGAATTTTTCTCCAACTAAATATTGCCTGAACTTAGCCAATGCATGCATGATGGCTAGCATTTCTTTGTCATAGATGGTGTAGAGGAGCTCAGGACCTCTCAACTTTCATCTTTCATAAACAATTGGATGCTTGTTTTGTATCAGTACAGCTCCAATGCCTACCCCTGATGCGTCACACTCTACTGTGAAAGATTGTGTGAAATCTGGAAGTGCTAATACCGGGCATGTACTCATTACCTTCTTCATTTTTTCAAAGGTGGCCTGTGCTTCTAAGTTCCATGTGAAGGCCCCTTTCTTTGTCAAATCGATCAAAGGTGCACAAAGTTGAGAAAAGTCTTTGACAAACCTCCTATAGTAGCAGCAGATGCCCCAAAACCCCTTCAACTCAGTGAGTGTCTTTGGTGTGGGCCAGTCGATGATGGCTTGTATCTTTTCCTGATGTACCTGTACACCTTTTACTCCGATAATGTGTCCTAAGTAAAGGAATTATGTCATCCCAAACTCACATTTAGACTCCTTTGCATATAATGAATGCTCCTCCATGATGGTCAGAATCTATTCCACATGCTGAAGGTGCTCCTCCCAAGTCTTGTTGTAGATCAGTAAATCATCAAAGAAGACTAATAAGAATTTCCTTAGCTGCTTGTTGAACAAATGATTCATGCATGATTGGAAAGTGGCTGGTGCATTAGTCAACCCAAAAGGCATGAATAGAAACTCATAATGCCCATAATGACACCGGAAAGCAGTCTTGGGAATGTCTTGTTCCCTCATTTTAATCTGATGGTAGATGAAACGCAAGTCAATCTTAGTGAAGTGAACTGCCCCGTGGAGCTCATACAATAGCTTCAATTCGTGGAATGGGGTATCTGTTTTTTATGGTCTTCTTGTTTAGGGCCCTATAATCAATGCACATGCGCATTGTTCCATCTTTCTTTTTCACTAGCACCACTGAAGATGCAAAGGGACTGGAGCTCGGCCTGATGTGTCCCATATCCAACAATTCCTTGATTTCCTTTTCAATCTCGTCCTTGTACTTCTTGGGGTGCCTGTAAGGAGTGGTGATGACAGGTTTTTTCCCCCTCCTCTAACTCTATGATGTGCTCAAACCCCCTATATGGTGGTGCTCCTGGTGGTATAGGATCAAAGACCCTGTTGTGCCTATCCATGATCTTCTTGATCTCTGGTGCATAGCGTGCTTCCCTATTTTTGTCTACTCTGACCGAAATTCTGCATTCTGCTGCATAAACGATGTTTGCTCTTCGGAAGATGGCCTCCATGTGCCTTGTTGTCACTACCCTTGGCGTGTTTCCTGTCATACCCCTGGGAACCACCTTCTTCCCTGTTTCTTCTGTGAAAGACATTTCCATGGTTTTGTAGTTTGTGGTGAATGGCCCTAATGTACTAAGCCATTGTACACCTAGGATGATGTTGGTGTCTAGAAGATCCATCACATAGAAGTCTTGTGCAAACTCATGTCTACCCAAGGTGAATTTCATCCCAGGGATGTACCTATCACAAGGCATGGTATGTCCACCTGCTACCTCCACACGAAACCCCTCAAACTCTACTGTCGGTATGTGCCTTCTTTCCAGTAATACTGAGTCAATGAAGTTGTGAGAGGCACCTCCATCAATGAGAACCGACAGATTTTGCCCCTGTAACACCCCTCATCCTGAAGGTGTTGTATTTTGGTACCCCACTGATGGATGCAATAGTTACCTTTTCATCTATTGTAAGGTCGTGACTAGCATCCTCTTCTTTTATCTGTCCTGGAGGTCCAGCCTCCATGTTCTGTATGTGACCGAAATCCTCATCCTCATCATCTGATATCACCTCAATATAGTGGGATTTTCCCCTTACCCATGCACTTGTGTGTTGGGTCCCATGGCTCCTTGCAAGTGAAATGCAATTGCTTCCTCCTTAGTTCCCTCCTAGTCGCCTCATCCATCCTGCCCATTCCTCGGTCAAACCCCCTTGGGTCTCTTCCTCCTTGGCTATTAGGAGGTATTTGTTCCCTACCCCATTGATTGGGAGGTCTAGCGGCGAATCTTGTCTTATCTCTTGAACCTAAGTCTCTGGTCTTCCAAATGGCATCATGTAAGTTGGTAGGCTTGAAGGCCTTGACCCAACCCCTCAAGGGTTCCACCAACCCTTCTGTGAAAAGCATTATAAGTCTCACTTAAGACACATCATGTACCATTACTGCTAGCCTCTGGAAATCCTCTATGTAAGCCTCTGATGATCCTGTCTGTTTGAGCTATGTGAGCTCTCTAAAAGGTAGCTCTGGATGCCCCTAGTCAAATCTGTCAATGAGCCTCTGTGTGAATTCTGTGTAAGATGTAATCTGGTTGTGACACAATGAAGTCAATCCATGATACCACCAGTCATGAGCCTTGCCATCTAAGTACATGCTAGCGAATTTGATGGCATCCATCTCTCTCATGGGGTTGAGTTGTAAGTAATTATCCATCTTTTGTACCCATGCTTATGTTGTCACCTTAGCAGATCCATCAAAATAAGGGATCTCTATTTTGCCTGCCCTACGCTCTAGCTCATAGTTGGGCCTCTGATATTGTTTCGGTTTGCCTCGAAATTTGATCCCGCAATACTGATCCAGTGTCCAGTGTGACCTGTCTCTAAAACCCTGCACTTAAGGCATGATACTCTCTGGCATACTGCTCAAAATTATCCTCAATCTCATCCTCATAGTTATGTTGTGGTTGAGTATCTAAGAACGTAGGTAGACAGGGTCTAGGAGTGGACCTGTTGTATGTGTGTCCTAGTGGTGCACCTCCTCCATAACTCTGTCCCTTGGTATGATAGTGGGGGTTGTGCTCCTACTGCTGTCTAGTCCCTCCATGAGATCCACTAGCCTCTATGTTGGCATACACCTCAGGACCCTTCCCTCCATGGATCATCTGCATTAGGAGTTGAGATACCCTCTCTTGGCTTTCACTCACCTTCCTTAGAGCTTCTGTCATCTCTACCTGTCTCCTACGTACTGTTTCTTCATTCTCCTGTAGATGATGCACCAGGGTGCTCTGTGACAAATTTACGGAGTGTTGTAATTCCTTAGCGAACCCTGCTAGAAACTATGGCTCACTGTCCTCACCTGATCCTTCCATTTCGACCTCTTCTTCACCTATTTGTTTCCTGCGTCTATCCATGTAAATACCACTGAACCTCTGCATGCACTAATCCCCACAAGCTAGGAAGATCAAAGCTCTGATACAACTGTAATGTTCCTGAGCAAATTTTTTGCTGAGAACACTAATTGTTTACTATTGTTATGTTATTCATGTGTTTGCCGTTGTATCCGTGAGATGTGCATGGATTATTCAATGTAATAGACCAATGGATATGAAGCATACAATCGTACAAAGATATAAAAACACCAATAGAGAATCAAAACATCATATCTGACCTTTATTTAGATAGTAAGAGATTCCCATATACACGAGAACTATAGATCTAGGAGAAATCCCAAATAATAGCAAAATGGGCTTCTAGCCAATATAATAAGAATGAAAATACAAGATGAATGCCTCCCAAAGGCTATGAGAGAAGAGATTTGAGCCTCCCAAGTCCACCAGCAAGTAGATCTGACTGAAGATAGAAGACCCGGATCAATACACTATCAAATCTCCCATCTTGATGAGTTTCGCCCTGCTCTGGATGCTGCCAAACTCTCAATATTTCGGCCTACCCTCTCCTGATCTCCAAATCCTACAAAACTCACTCAGAGTGTAGATCGGGCTACTAGAAACTCCTAGAACCAATCTCAAGCTGATTTGAGTGAAACTGCTCCTCCAAATGGCTAACCCCTAAGCTAGGTTGCGCCCTCCATGGTTTGATAAAGTCAAGAGGGTATGTTTTCTCCTCAAGACACCTCCAAATGCTACCAAACTTTGTCAGATCATATATCAGGCCACTGCTACCATGATACTGAAGTCTCAAACCAATCTATAAAGGTTTGACCCTCCAAATACCGAAAATACCTTTCTGTAAAACGTCCTCTTCCTCCTCAATGCGTACCAAGCTCACATAAATAAACTTCAAGGATAAACTCCTCTGGAATAGACCAGGACTGATGTCAGGGACCCTCCGAAGAGAACCCACATGCTATATTTCCCAAATGCCTCCTACTTCCTCCAGATCGAACTAGAACCTCCAAGTTGGTGCGCCCCCTAGCTAGGAACCCCCCTAGGTTACGCCCTCACCTGATGAATGCCTATAGAACCAACCTGCAAAACTATAGAATGGTGTGGGAGGGTTATTTCACCTAATGGACCAAGCCTGGATCAAGGAAGGTGGGATCTTTCACCACCGAGTTGATCTCTAGGGTTTTAGACTCAAAACCCTCAAAACTGATTGTGCTCAAGAGCTCCAATGCAAAATCATAATAATCCAGAATGAATGAGGAGTGCACCCTGCCCTTTCCTTTATAGCTCCATCTATCCCTCCATTGAGTTAGATTTACCCTTAGGGTTAACCCTTAACCTAACTCATCCTTTCTATTTCTTCATTGAGTTATCCTTTTTCCACAAAGTCAACTTAACTTTAGAATATTACGACTCCTGGTTGACTTTGTCCCCAATTCACCTGAGACTATAGTCTAGTGGGGAAATCTAGACCACTAAGTCTCTCCAACCCTCTTAATCAAGAGGTGGGGAACATTACAATGTGATTACTCTAGAGTATTCATGGGTTCCTCCCAGTAGTGAAGATGAGAAATTTCAAGAGGATGAAAAAGAGGAGGAACCACAAGTCAACCAAGTAGAGATCAATCAACAAGGGATTTCGTTTGTGCCCATCTTAGAAGAGGCTTCATCCTTGTCTTGCACAACAGTGGTTCAATAACAACTTGATCCAATACCATTACAGCATGAAGAGCCACTTTTGGCTCAACCAGAGGATGATGTCCCTTACACTTTGCATACTATTCTGCATCCCGAGGTTGTTCTTCAAGATCCTGAGATTGATCAGAGCTTGGATATCAAAGTTCACCATGACCCTATTTAGCTCAGAATGATGGAGGTATTTCAACAGGTAAATGCCAAGATTTCTGGCTCTCATGCATTCATGCTTGTTACCGTTGGAATACCGTGTTCTAAGTCCCAACCAACCTTCAGTCAACTAGCACCCTTCAATTATGGCTTCACCAACAAGTACTTCAAGGTGACTTTGGGTCATACGAGAATTCATGGTTGGTCCCCTTGGAAGGTTGATCGTGCTAACGTTTCTCGTTGAACTAATCATTTGGCTGCATCGCTAAATTGGTCCTTTGAGTATGATGATTTAATCATGGCAGCTTTGAGGTAAAAAAAATTGGGTTTAGGGTAGTTGTCTTTCCTTTCAGCATTGTCATTTCAGTATTTCCTTCTTGCTGATTTTTAATAGTTTTAGGACAGCAATCTACATTTTCCTTGCAGTGTCTTTTCCCTTCGGTTATCTACTTCATTCTTTGCATAAGTGTCGCTGATTTTTTGCCTACTTATATCAACATGTGGTCATGTCTTGTGTGTTTTTCCTTTCATAAATAAATAGTTGTCCACTAGTGTTTTCCCTGGATCAAAATTTGAATGTCTATCTTACACATGTCGAGCTTTTGTGTCTATCAATTAGAGTGAGCCTGGATGGGGGTTCCATTTTTCATTGTCCTCAAAGTATTGAGCCTTTAGGATGGGTAGTTTGAGTGGCTTGAGTCATTTTATGTCTTGTCTCCTCGTCTCTTGTCATTCAGTCTTCATCTTGATCTTCTTGAGTTATCACTTCACGTTGAAGAAAGAGAGACATTATTACTCTTCTTATTAGCAGGTTGTCTTGTATCAACATGACACATTATCTACAGATGACCCAGAAGTAGAGCACCTTAGTAGTTGTTAGCCTCATTGGCGATTATTTCACATTCGACAAGGCTAAACATCATCAGGCCTTGATTGGATGATCCTTGTCACTATTTGACTTCAAAACATCTTTCACGGTGTCAGGTTGTGCTCATACCTTAGGACCCATTGACATTATTGGTGGTGCTCCTTCGCACTTCACAGGTGTTTACATTATTGACGTATGATGAAGTGACTTTCTCCCTTGTGTCGACATCATCACATTTACCATGGGTAGGAGTGTACATTATCGAGGGGTAGCAGGTAGCAAATTCAGATGAGACCCCCTAGTCTTCAGTTTTCAATGGGAGGATTATATACTTTGACTCCATTGCCCATTAGACAGGCTTTGGTACTACAGGTCAGCTTACAGGTTGTTCTTCATCAGATTACAAGGCCTTTTTGTCATCCTTCCACACAGTTACAGGAGTATTTTTGGTACACATTCCTCAGTTCACAGAGCATCAGTTGATTATATGGACACACAAATTCTTATGGTTCTCAATATTCTACAGGGGGGATCCGGTCCCCTTGAATCGCCATTATTAACCTCTAGATTTTCACCCTTGAAAGTATTGAGGGCTAGAGCCAGCATGCAGCACTTTGGTTGGCATACTAAGATTTCCCCAAGGTTTTAGCACTTATGTTGAGAAGGAGGATGGTTCACACATGAGGCAAGTACATGATCAATACAGGGTTACTTAGTTCAAGACTCATAGTCTACTTGATTTCCATGCATTTGTGAGAGAAAGATGTATACAGGTGTTGCTATTTTTTAGGAGGCACGGTTTGAGTGAGTCTCCTGACAGTTTGGGGCAGTTCAAAGCATACAGAATGAGTCCTTGCAGGATTCTAGGCCTGATGACATTTTTTCAGGCAACATGCAAGAACTTGCTATTTTTGGCAAGTTGTGATTCAAGACCCAAATTCAAATTCCAAGAGCGCAGTATTGATCCTTGAGGCATCCAGAGGCCTTTGGACCTTTTTCTAGATGATGTCACCCAGATTTTTATTTTTAGCAGGTTGAACATCAAGGCCCGCATGACAGTTCTAATGGCATATTTAGATCCCTTGCGAAAAGACAAGATTAATGAGTATAAAGTCAAGGGTATTTGGAAGACTTTCTATTTTTGGCAATATGTATGTGGACAGTTTTTCTAAAAATAGAACCAAGATCTATTTTTAGAGGTTCTATTTTTAGAATGAGTCCTTGCAGGATTCTAGGCCTGATGACATTTTTTCAGGCGACATGCAGGAACTTGCTATTTTTGGCAAGCTGTGATTCAAGACCCAAATTCAAATTCCAAAAGCGCAGTGTTGATCCTTGAGGCATCCAGAGGCCTTTGGACCTTTTTCTGGATGATGTCACCCAGATTTTTATTTTTAGCAGGTTGAACATCAAGGCCCGCATGACAGTTCTAATGGCATATTTAGATCCCTTGCGAAAAGACGAGATTAATGAGTATAAAGTCAAGGGTATTTGGAAGACTTTCTATTTTTGGCAATATGTATGTGGATAGTTTTTCTAAAAATAGAACCAAGAATCTATTTTTAGAGGTTCTATTTTTAGATGCCTCTATATTTAGCAGGTCCATTCATTGTCATTGCAATTCCAAATGGCAACCTCTGAGGTCGACATGTGGCAGTGATGTGGCATCCACCTAGACTAGGGCGCATATTCCTAAAATTGGAGCATACGATAATTAATTTATGATGGAAGGAGAGGTCACATGAGTTTCCTAAAATTATCTTCCCCATGCACTCATGCACCCACTCTAAAATTACACTCTGTTATTTCCTCCTCCCATGCATGACATTCACTTTACCCTCTTCTCACTCATTTAGCTCGCCATCCACTCACTCATGCGCATTCAAAACTCACACTCACTCTCAGTCATCTCATTTAGACTTTATTCTTACCTCCTTCATGCATCCCTCCTCCTTGAGATATGTGCCCCCGCTAGCTATATATTGGAGGCTTTCCTTGGGTTATTTTGTCGGTTCTTGCAATAACATCAAAATGTTTCTCTCTCTCTCTCTCTCTCTCTCTCT
>SNQJ01S0110462.1:68978-88571 GCA_010110895.2 Picea sitchensis
TCATCAGGTTTGTCAATACCTGTTTCAAATTTTTCATCTGGAAGTGACCTTTGCAGGTCCAGAGACACTATAAATGATGATTCCATTACATCACCTTCTAGAGACAATTAGTTAGAAAAACATGTGGTTTTACAGGGGCGTCTGTAGGACATAACTCCTTTGTAAATGATTTTCCAAATAGAAATTCCAGTGTATGAGCTCCTACAATTTCTTCCAGACATCCAACCTTTTCAGCTTCAATAGTATCCTCATGTCGATCTTCTCTCATAGGGGTGACATCCATTTCCCTGTGATATGGGTTCATAGATTACTTCTGATTTCCTTTCTGTAGCAGTGACAGGAATGGGGGGATACATGCTGGTCCATTTGTAACCTTTTCCCACTGGTTCACACACTCCTAACTGAATCTGCATGCCTTTCATCAGAATGTATTTGCAGTTTGGAGTCTCCTTCTCTGGCTTCATCAATAATGGACTGTTCCAGGTCTTCACATGCAAGAACCGCTCTTGGCAATCGAGATGAGTTGGAATATTGATGATCTTCCTTGTTTAGGGAATTGACAACATTAATATTTAATGGCCCGTCCAAGGAACCTGCTTCCTGATTTCTAGGCACATGGAATTTACTAGTCTTATCACGAACATCTGCTTCTGAAGTATCTGTCAAGACCTTCTCAATGTTCTCCATGGACGACCCAGTAAGTATAGGGAGCACACTGCCTTGAACAGATATATCATCACCGGGTGTCTCCTCTTCTGTATGAGACCAGCAAGCAAGCTTGGAACCTTTATGGGACTGGATTTTGTCTTCATCGTTCACCTCTGGTTCATCCGTAATGTAAACATCTTGTTCATCAAGATCAGTAGAGGGTTTCCCAAAAGGCCTGTACATAAAACACTCTAGTGTTTCGTTGCTTGCATTGCTTCCAGGAACCTAAAAAATATCAGTGCAAACTGCAAAAGTCAAAGGTTGACTGGCCATCAAGGTTCCTATCATACCTCTCTTCTGCTCTTGCCCAGGTGCCATCTGGGGTGTTTTCACTGGCACAATCTTCAGACTGAATTTTATGAGAGGAGAAAGTACCATCATTGGAAGATTTCAGAGTTGTATCATGCTCATATTCATTACAATAATCATCATGGTCATATATAGGAGGGCCAAGTTCTTCATAATCAGGGGCAGCAAACAAGTCTTCTTTGTGAAAAACATTGTTTCCACTGATTCCAGCAGGGCTGCTCCCTGTAGTGTCATTATCTATTTCTTCCAAGACGACAAACTCACCACCATTATTTGGAAAATCAGCTGAAAAACTGTGATGTTTTTCTCGCACACTTGGCACGTCTTCTTGGTTTCCTTCATCATAACTGTCCTTATCATCAAATTTAGGAGAACCTTCAAAATGCACTATATATGATCCGCCACAGCCCAGTCTCAAACATAAAGTATGATCCAGATTGATGAGATGATCACAATGAATGTCAAGACTGTCCTTTTCATCATCATGATGATCATGGAAATTAGCCATAAACAAAGCACGTGTCTCTGTCTTTGATTCTGAACATAAATCCTGTGTCAAATGTGTCCCAAGGCTGCTGTTGCTTTGTTCTTTTGGGACCGCATTTCCCTCTTCAAAGCAGCAAGGCTCCTTAAGAGGGTCATGGGGTGGGGGTCTCTTGTTGTTGGTCTGTAATATCCATGTTGCCTCTTGCGTGGCCAGCAGTGTCAACCTCCTTAAATTCTGGGCAGTAACTTTCTTTTGCCACAGAGTCATCATCAGAACCTGAGGCATCAGCATGCACATCCTCAGAGTCTTCTATGATATCAACACTACCATCTTCATGGCTGTCTTCTTCCTCCAGGAAGGCTTCATCATCATCAATCTCCTCATTACTTTCAAAAAGGCCAAGAAGGTCCTCCTCACATAGGGCTGCCTACAAATCTTGATATGTATCTTCAAAGCTTTGAAATTTTGGACCCCTGTGCTTGAGAAATTCTTTAATGAAAACTGTAACGGAAGGTATGCTCCTTGGTTTGCAAGAATGCACCAGCCAATCCCTTTGTGCTCCTAGGGACATAGCAAAAACCTTCAACATCACATCTTCAAGTTCCACTTTGACCCTTCCAAGATGCTTCAAAACATTTACCACATGTGAGATGGCCAATGATCGGTCACCATGTAATTTGGGAAATTCTTCAACCATTTTGGTTGACATTGATTAGGATACCTAGGGATATCCTTTACATCAAAAGATTTGTACACTTCGTGAGATGACCATGGAGCCATCCTTCAACATGTGCAAATTTCAACATGAGAGCTCAACAATAAATGAAATTTGTGTACCTTATCAGAGTGGAGTTGCCCAGGTGAGTAGTAGATGCCTTCACAATGGTGCTTGTCTCACCCTACAAGCACAAAGTCTTCAAAATCTGTAAAGAACAAGGTCTTCGTTCTTCTAATGGAGTTGTCAGGATTAGGTCTTCAAAGTTGAAAAACTCCTCCAATGTCATCTTTTGGGAAAATGGAATTTATCCCTGGCAACAACACCAAGATGTTATCACACAAATTCACACTTGTTGAGCTAAAGTCAGAAAGCTCAAGTGCAATCCTCATAACAGAGAGGGAAGGTCACTATCACCTCACCAACCCTCTTTCACTTCAGGCCAACCCTCCTCCGACTCAAGGATGTTTCCCTAGATTAAGATTGCTAGGACTTGGGGCAAGAAAGCTTTATGTGGAGAGTGAAGTCCAGGAAAAATGAGTTTGGGTAGCTTTAGAGTGTTAGAGAAAAATAATTTGAGGTCTGAAGGTCAGTGTCTTTTCATTGGGAAAATGGAGTCAAGTCTACAACACTTGGAGGTTGACCTAGATGAAGTAAGAAGTATTAGGTCTAAACCCTAAGGTGCAAGCACTTTTGGGCCTTAGGTTCTAGACTTTGAAGAAAATGGTTCCTAGGGTGCAAACACACTTGGGCCCTAGGCATCGTTTTCTTTCTTCTTATTCCACTTAGGTCAAGGATCAAACACTAGGGTTAAAACCCTAAAGTGCAAGCACTTTTGGGCCTTAGGCTTTTAACCCTAGGAAAGAATGTTTTCACAAACTTGGACAATAAATACTTTGTGAAGGAGAGAAACACTAATGTCTCCTTCCTAGGGTTTCAAAAAGACAAAGAACTTGCAACAAGATAACAATTAACACCTTTAACATTAGCAAGAGACAACAAAATGCAACAAATTGCTTACTCCTTCCAAATAGCTAGACCATTCAAACCTTAGTTGCAGAAAATAACATACAAGAAAGGAAACCATCCACAAAAATCCTTCTCCAAGAGTAGCGCATAAGTTCCAAGAGCTAGAGAATTTCATAAAATTTTAGACCTGAAGGGAAAAATCCCTCCAGATGTGATGATCAAAATGAGACAATGCCTCTCTATTTATAGGAGAAAGGCTCAATTTCCTCTTACATTAAAATAATATTTTCTAGGCTAAAATCCCCTAAACTAGCCTATGGAGGGGAAAAAGGTCATCTTCAACAATTAACTAATAAAAATAATACAAAACTTGGGCTTCTAGGCCACATGTACAATAACTAAGGGTTAAAACCCCTCCTAGGGTGACCCATTTCCCTAAATGAAGGGAAAAATGGGGGCTTTGGTGCAACATCCAACCCCCAAAGGCCCTTTCGCACTGTAGCCCTTTGCAAGTACTCCATGAGGCATGGGCATGTGGGCTTCAAGGTGCATGCGCCAACTTCCATGCCTTATCCATATGGGGCTTCAAGGGTTTTAAATGCTAGATCCCCTCCTATAACCAAGTCTTCAAAAGGTCTCCAAGGATGGGTCCTCAAAACAAGTACCCAACATCCAACTTAGCCAACAAAACTTCCCCAAGGGGTTAGCTCCTTAAACATGTAATGGTATTAAAGCCCGAACATGTCGACCCTCAAATCTAATTCAAATAATTAGACCTACACAAGTTGGCCCAAAATTTATTTAAGGCCGGTTTCACCCAAAATCTCAGGTCGGCTCCACATTTATCTTTAAACATTAAGATCAATTCAATGGCCTATGAGGTCGGCCCAACATAACTTCCATCATCCAAACATATATAAATATATCATCATACAACATTTCAAAATGTCACTTTACTCACACTCTATCACAGGGTAGGTCGCTCTGTAATCTGATATTTCCTCAGTCACATTGAGATCTTAGGTACTCTGGGATAGATTTCGCTGGTGCATAGCCTCAGACCCTAGCATAAACCTTACACTTGCAATCATTTATGTTCACCTTTTAGAATTTTGTTCATCTGATTTTCTAATGTAAATATTGCAGGCCCCTCCAAATACCTTCCTTTTAAGATGCTAAGGATTTTTTGTGAACAGAAAAATCCCTTGACAACGACCACCAGAGACCCCTTTATTCTGGGTCTTATGCTTGAGGTAGATAGTCTCACTATTTCCATTTCCTCCTTAAAAACATTATAGCCACACTTTTGTCCTTGATGTCACTCAAAGACGAGATGCAACCTCCTTTGCCCTGGACGCAACACCCTAGATCCTAGACATTGGCCCTCTCTTGATGATGACATCATCTTCTAGGTTTTCATGATGCTAGGGTTTGATGGACAGTTGGGGTACTGTTAGCACAAATTTCTACCCTCCAATCTGAGTTGATAAACCTGTTATGACAGCGGTAAAAACTTGGCTAATTAAAGGAGTAGGGCCCCAATTGTCACTGACCAAATCCCTCTCCATTTGGGCTAGTGCTCACTAGCCTCTGGGGGGACCCTAGGCACAATGAAGCACCTTGCTGGCTGATCTATGGTCTGATTTTTGCATTCAAAACAAAAAATCAGCGAGTTGTTTTGTCTTGGACAGTGTGTAGAAGCTGTCCAAAACATTGAGAAAATCGATATTATACGATTGGAGGGAACCTACAGAGTTAGCACAATGAAGATAGACTGGAAAGAAGATGAAAACTATTCAAAACGATCGAAATTAACCATGATAAACAGTTCAGAAAATGACATATCAGATTACAAATTTACCATATTATCACCAAGAAAAGAGGTTTGAATGACAAACACACACTTCTTTATTGATAAAGATTCCAAGAGAGTTGATTGCACCACACTTGACAAGACTACAACCGATACAATGACTACTTTGTTCAAAGAGGAGCCACTAGACTAGAGAGAGAGAGAGAGAGAGAGAGAGAGAGAGAGAGACATTTTGATGTTATTGCAAGAACCGACAAAATAACCCAAGGAAAGCCTCCAATATATAGCTAGAGGGGGCACATATCTCAAGGAGGAGGGACGCATGAAGGGGGTAAGAATAAAGTCTAAGTGAGATGACTGAGAGTGAGTGAGTTTTGAATGCGCATGAGTGAGTGTATGGCGAGCTAAATGAGTGAGAAGAGGGTAAAGTGAATGGCATGCATGGGAGGAGGAAATAACAGAGTGTAAGTTTAGAGTGGGTGCATGAGTGCATGGGGAAGATAATTTTAGGAAACTCATGTGACCTCTCCTTCCATCATAAATTAATTATCATATGCTCCAATTTTAGGAATATGCGCCCTAATCTAGGTGGATGCCACATCACTGCCACATGTCGACCTCAGAGGTTGCCATTTGTAACTGCAATGACAATGAATGGAACTGCTAAATATAGAGTCATCTAAAAATAGAACCTCTAAAAATAGATTCTTGGTTCTATTTTTAGAAAAACTGTCCACATACATATTGCCAAAAATAGAAAGTCTTCCAAATACCCTCGACTTTATACTCATTAATCTCGTCTTTTCGCAAGGGATCTAAATATGCCATTAGAACTGTCATGCGGGCCTTGATGTTCAACTTGCTAAAAATAAAAATCTGGGTGACATCATCCAGAAAGAGGTCCAAAGGCCTCTGGATGCCTCAAGGATCAATACTGCGCTCTTGGAATTTGAATTTGGGTCTTGAATCACAACCTGTCAAAAATAGCAAGTTCCTGCATGTCGCCTGAAAAATATCATCAGGCCTAGAATCCTGCAAGGACTCATTCTGTATGCTTTGAACTGCCCCAAACTGTCAGGAGACTCACTCAAACCATGCCTCCTAAAAAATAGCAACACCTGTATACATCTTTCTCTCACAAATGCATGGAAACCAAGTAGACTATGAGTCTTGAACTAAGTAACCCTGTATTGATCATGTACCTGCCTCGTGTGTGAACCATCCTCCTGCTCAACATAAGTGCTAAAACCCTGGGAAAATATCAGTATGCCAACCAAAGTGCTGCATGCTGGCTCTTAACCCTCAAGACTTTCAAGGGTGAAAATCTAGGGGTTAATAATGGCGATTCAAGGGGACGCGATCCCCCTGTGGAATATTGAGAACCATAAGAATTTGTGTGTCTATAATCAACTGATGCTCTGTGAATTGAGGAATGTGTACCAAAAATACTCCTGTAACTATGTGGAAGGATGACAAAAAGGCCTTGTAATCTGATGAAGAACAACCTGTAAGCTGACCTATAGTACCAATGCTTGTCTAATGGGCAATGGAGTCAAAGTATATAATCCTCCCATTGAAAATTGAAGACCAGGGGGTCTCATCTGAATCTGCTACCTCCCACCCCTCGATAATGTACCCTCCTCCCTGTGGTAAACGTGTTGATGTCGACACAAGGGAGAAAGTCACTTCATCATACGCCAATAATGTAAACACCTGTGAAGTGCGAAGGAGCACCACCAATAATGTCAATGGGTCCTAAGGTATGAGCACAACCTGACACTGTGAAAGATGTTCTAAAGTCAAATAGTGACAAGGATCATCCAATCAAGGCCTGATGATGTTCAGCCTTGTCGGATGTGAAATAATCGCTAATGAGGCTAACAACTACTAAGGTGCTCTACTTTTGGGTCATCTGTAGATAATGTGTCATGTCGATACAAGATGGCCTACTAATAAGAAGAGTAATAATGTCTCTCTTCCTTCAACGCGAAGTGATAACTCAAGAAGATCAAGATGAAGGAACTGGGTACCATATCCCTATGCTGGATGGGGGGGACAACTGACTCAAAGCGGGAAGACTGAATGACAAGAGACGAGGAGACAAGACATAAGATGACTCAAGACACTCAAACTACCCATCCCCCCATCCTAAAGGCTCAATACTTTGAGGACAATGAAAAATGGAATCCCCGTCCAGGCTCACTCTAATTGATAGACACAAAAGCTCGACATGTGTAAGATAGACATTCAAATTTTGATCCAGGAAAAACACTAGTGGACAACCATTTATTTATGAAAGGAATAACACACAAGACACGACCACATGCTGATATAAGTAGGCAAAAAATCAGCGACACTTATGCAAAGACTGAAGTAGATAACCAAAGGGAAAAGACACTGCAAGGAAAATGTAGATTGCTGTCCCAAAACTATAAAAAATCAGCAAGAAGGAAATACTGAAATGACAATGATGAAAGGAAAGACAACTACCCTAAACCCAAATTTTTTTACCTCAAAGCTGCCATGATTAAATCATCATACTCAAAGGACCAATTTAGCCATGTAGCCAAATGATTAGTTCGACGAGAAAGGTTAGCACGGTCAACCTTCCAAGGGGACCAACCATGAAATATCGTATGACCCAAAGTCACCTTGAAGTACTTGTTGGTGAAGCCATAATTGAAGGGTGCTAGTTGACTGAAGGCTAGTTGGGACTTAGAACACGGTATTCCAACGTTAACAAGCATGAATGCATGAGAACTAGAAATCTTGGCATTTACCTGCTGAAATACCTCCATCATTCTAAGCTCAATAGGGTCATGGTGAAATCTGATATCCAAGCTCTGATCAATCTCAGCATCTTGAAGAAGAACCTCGGGATGCAGAATAGTATGCAAAGTGTAAGGGACATCATCCTCTGGTTGAGCCAAAAGTGGCTCCTCATGCTGTAATGGTATTGAATCAAGTTGTTCTTGAACCACTGTTGTGCAAGACAAGGATGAAGCCTCTTCTAAGATGGGCACAAATGAAATCCCCTGTTGATTGATCTCTACTTGGTTGACTTGTGGTTCCTCCTCTTTTTCATCCTCTTGAAATTTCTCATCTTCACTACTGGGAGGAACCCATGAATACTCTAGAGTAATCACATTGTAATGTCCCCCACCTCTTGATGAAGAGGGTTGGAGAGACTTAGTGGTCTAGCTTTCCCCACTAGACTATAGTCTTAGGTGAATTGTTACCAAGTCAACCAGGAGTCGTAATATTCTAAAGTTAAGTTGACTTTGTGGAAAAAGGATAACTCAACGAAGAAATAGAAAGGATGATTTAGGTTAAGGGTTAACCCTAAGGGTAAAACTAACTCAATGGAGGGATAGATGGAGCTATAAAGGAAAGGGCAGGGTGCACTCCTCATTCATTCTGGATTATTATGATTTTGCATTGGAGCTCTTGAGCACAATTAGTTTTGAGGGTTTTGAGTCTAAAACCCTAGAGATCAACTCGGTGGTGAAAGATCCCACCTTCCTTGATCCAGGCTTGGTCCATTAGGTGAAATAACCCTCCCACACCATTCTACAGTGTTTCAGGTTTGTTCTACAGGCATTCATCAGGTGAGGGCATAACCTAGGGGGGTTCCTGGCTAGGGGGCGCACCAACTTGGAGGTTCTAGTTCGATCTGGAGGAAGCAGGAGGCATTTGGGAAATCTAGCATGTGGGTTCTCTTTGGAGGGTCCCTGACATCAGTCCTGGTCTATTCTAGAGGATTTTATCCTTGAAGTTTATTTATGTGAGCTAGGTACGCATTGAGGAGGAAGAGGACGTTTTGCAGAAAGGTATTTTCGGTGTTTGGAGGGTCAAACCTTCATAGATTGGTTTGAGACTTCAGTATCATGGTAGCAGTGGCCCGATCTATGATCTGACAAAGTTTGGTAGCATTTGGAGGTGTCTTGAGGAGAAAACATACCCTCTTGACTTTATCAAACCAGGGAGGGCTCAACCCAGCTTAGGGGTTAGCCATTTGGAGGAGCAGTTTCACTCAGATCAACTTGAGATTGGTTCCAGGAGTTTCTAGTAGCCTGATCTACACTCTGAGTGAGTTTTGGAGGATTTGGAGATCATGAGAGGGTAGGTCGAAATATTGAGGGTTTGGCAGCATCCAGAGCAGGGCGAAACTCATCAAGTTGGGAGATTTGATAGTGTATTGATCCAGGTCTTCTATCTTCAGTCAGATCTACTTGTTGGTGGCCTTGGGAGGCTCAGATCTCTTCTCTCACAGTCTTTGGAGGCATTCATCTTGTATTGTCATTCTTATTATATTGGCTAGAAGCCCATTTTGCTATTATTTGGGCTTTCTCCTAGATTTGCAGTTCTCGTGTGAATGGGAGTCTCTTACTATCTAAATAAAGGTCAGATCTGATGTTTTGATTCTCTATTGGTGTTCTTATATCTTTGTATGATTGTATGCTTCATATCCATTGGTCTATTACATTGAATAATCCATGCACATCTCACGGATACACCTGCAAAGACATGAATAACATAACAACAGTAAACAATTAGTGTTCTGAGCAAAAAATTTGGCTTAGGAACATTACAGTGGTATCGGATTTTTGATCTTCCTAGCCTGTGGGGATTAGTGCATGCAGAGGTTCAGTGGTATTTACATGGGCAGACGTAGGAAACAAACAGGTGAAGCAGAGGTTAAAATGGAAGGATCAGGTGAGGACAGTGAGCCACAGTTTCTAGCAGGGTTCGCTAAGGAATTACAACACTCCATAAATTTTTCACAGAGCACCTTGGTGCATCATCTACAGGAGAATCAAGAAACAGAACGTAGGAGATAGGTAGAGATGACAAAAGCTCTAAGGAAGGTGAGTGAAAGCTAGGAGAGGGTATCTCAACTCCTAATGTAGATGACCCATGGAGGGAAGGGTCCTGAGGTGTATGCCAACATAGAGGCTAGTGGATCTCATGGAGGGACTAGACAGCCGCAGGAGCACAACCCCCACTATCAAACTGAGGGACAGAGTTATGGAGGAGGTGCACCACTAGGACACACATACAACAGGTCCACTCCTAGACCCTATCTACCTACGTTCTTGGATACTCTGCCACAGCATAACTATGAGGATGAGATTGAGGATAATTTTGAGCAGTATGCCAGAGAGTATCATGCCTTAAGTGCAGGGTTTTAGAGACAGGTCACACTGGATTAGTATTGCGGGATCAAATTTCGAGGCAAACCGAAACAATATCAGAGGCCCAACTATGAGCTAGAGCGTAGGGCAGGCAAAATAAAGATCCCTTATTTTGATGGATCTGCTAAGGTGACAGCATAAGCATGGGTACAAAAGCTGGATAATTACTTACAACTCAACCCCATGAGAGAGATGGATGCCATCAAATTCGCCAGCATGTACTTAGATGGCAAGGCTCATGACTGGTGGTATCATGGATTGACTACATTGCGTCACAACCAGATTACATCTTACACATAATTCACACAGAGGCTCATTGACAGATTTGACTAGGGGGATCCAGAGCTACCTTTTAGAGAGCTCACACAGCTCAAACAGACAGGATCATCAGAGGCTTACATAGAGGAGTTCCAGAGGCTAGCAGTAATGGTACATGATGTGTCTCAAGCGAGACTTATAATGCTTTTCACAGAAGGGTTGGTGGAACCCTTGAGGGGTTGGGTCAAGGCCTTCAAGCCTACCAACTTACATGATGCCATTTGGAAGACCAGAGACTTAGGTTCAACAGATAAGACGAGATTCGCCCCTAGACCTCCCAATCAAGGGGGTAGGGAACAAAGACCTCCTAATAGCCAAGGAGGAAGAGACCCAAGGGGGTTTGACTGAGGAAGGGGCAGGATGGATGAGCCCACTAGGAGGGAACTAAGGAGGAAGCAATGGTGTTTCACCTGCAAGGAGCCATGGGACCCAACACACAAGTGCATGGGTAAGGGAAAAATCCCACTATATTGAGGTGATATTAGATGATGAGGATGAGGATTTTCGGTCACATACAGAACATGGAGTCTGGACCTCCAGGACAGACAGAAGAAGAGGATGCTAGTCACGGCCTTACAGTAGATCCATCAGTGGGGTACCAAAATACAACACCTTCAGGATGAGGGGTGTTACAGGGGTAAAAGCTGTCGGTTCTCATTGATGGAGGTGCCTCTCACAACTTCATTGACTCAACATTACTGCAAAGAAGGCACATACCGACAATAGAGTTTGAAGGGTTTCGTGTGGAGGTAGCAGGTGGACGTACCATGCCTTGTGATAGGTACATCCCTGGGATGAAACTCACCTTGGGTAGACATGAGTTGGCACAAGACTTCTATGTGATGGATCTTCTAGACACCAACACCATCCTAGGAGTACAATGGCTTAGTACATTAGGGCCAATCACCACAAACTACAAAACCATGGAAATGTCTTTCACAGAAGAAACAGGGAAGAAGGTGGTTCTCAGGGGTATGACAGGCAACACACCAAGGGTAGTGACAACAAAGCGCATGGAGGCCATCTTCCAAAGAGAAGACATCGTTTATGCAGCATAATGTAGAATTTCGGTCAGAGTAGACAAAAAGGGGGAAGCACGCTACACACCATAGATCAAGAAGATCATGGATAGGCACAACAGGGTCTTTGAGCCTATACCACCAGGAGCACCACCAGATAGGGGGTTTGAGCACATCATAGAGTTAGAGGAGGGGGCAAAAACCTGTCATCACCACTCCTTACAGGCACCCCAAGAAGTACAAGGATGAGATTGAAAAGGCAATCAAGGAATTGTTGGATATGGGACACATCAGGCCGAGCTCCAGTCCCTTTGCATCTTCAGTGGTGCTAGTGAAAAAGAAAGATGGAACAATGCGCATGTGCATTGATTACAGGGCCCTAAACAAGAAGACCATAAAAAACAGATACCCCATTCCACGAATTGAGGAGCTATTGGATGAGCTCCACGGGGCAGTTCACTTCACTAAGATTGACTTGTGTTCCGGCTACCATCAGATTAAAATGAGGGAACAAGACATTCCCAAGACTGCTTTTCGATGTCATTATGGGCATTATGAGTTTCTAGTCATGCCTTTTGGGTTGACTAATGCACCAGCCACTTTCCAATCATGCATGAATCATTTGTTCAACAAGCAGCTAAGGAAATTCTTATTAGTCTTCTTTGATGATTTACTGATCTACAACAAGACTTGGGAGGAGCACCTTCAGCATGTGGAATAGATTCTGACCATCATGGAGGAGCATTCATTATATGCAAAGGAGTCTAAATGTGAGTTTGGGATGACATAATTCCTTTACTTAGGACACATTATCGGAGTAAAAGGTGTACAGGTACATCAGGAAAAGATACAAGCCATCATCGACTGGCCCACACCAAAGACACTCACTGAGTTGAAGGGGTTTTGGGGCATCTGCTGCTACTATAGGAGGTTTGTCAAAGGATTTTCTCAACTTTGTGCACCTTTGATCGATTTGACAAAGAAAGGGGCCTTCACATGGAACCTAGAAGCACAGGCCACCTTGTAAAAAATGAATAAGGTAATGAGTACATGCCTGGTATTAGCACTTCCGGATTTCACACAACCTTTCACGGTAGAGTGTGAGGCATCAGGGGTAGGCATTGGAGCTGTACTGATACAAAACAAGCATCCAATTGTTTATGAAAGCTGAAAGTTGAGAGGTCCTGAGCTCTTCTACACCATCTATGACAAAGAAATGCTAGCCATCATGCATGCATTGGCTAAGTTCAGGAAGTATTTAGTTGGAGTAAAATTCATTGTGAGGATAGATCACAACAACCTCAAGTACTTCCTGGACCAGAAGGACTTGAATGAAAGGCAACAAAAATGGGTAAGCAAGATACAGGCCTATGACTTCGACATAGAATTTGTCAAAGGTAAGAATAACGTGGTAGTAGATGCTTTGTCCAGGAGACCATCAGTTTATTCCATGACTGACATTTCAGTGGATTGGAAGGCCCACCTCTTGGTGGAGTATTCAAAGAACAAATTTGCTTGTGAAATAATGGATGGACAGGTGGAAGATGACAATTTCAGGATTATGGATGACAAGGGCCGAATTTTCTTGGTTCTCGAATTAACCTTCAAGGCCAAGGTATTATATGCATGCCACGACTCACTAGTAGCAGGGCACCAAGGGATCGTCAAGACATACAGACAGGTACGTGAGAGGTTTGCTTGGAAGGGTCTAAAAGAAGATGTGATGAACCAGATCAAGGAGTGCATCACTTGTCAGGACAACAAAGATGAGCAAACTCATCTAGCAGGACTACTACAACCACTTCCCATTCCGGAGCAAAAGTGGGAGAGCATCTCCATGGATTTCATCATAGGGTTGCCCAAGGTACAGGGTAGGGAATGCATTTTCGTAGTAGTGGACAGGTTGATGAAGTTTGCACACTTTTTTTCCATTGCCACAGATTTCAGTGCAACATAGGTTGCGGATCTTTTCTTTAGGGAAGTTTTCAGATTGCATGGATTGCCCAAAACCATAGTGAGTGACTGAGATAGTAGGTTCATGAGCATCTTTTGGCAGGAGCTCTTCAAACTGGTAGGTACGGCCTTGACACCTAGTACCAGTTATCACCCACAGAGGGATGGACAGACAAAGATAGTCAACAAATGGGTTGAAGGCTACCTCAGAAACTATGTGGCAGGACAACAAAAAGCATGGGTCAAATGGCTTCACTTGGGGGAATATTGTTACAACACCACTCACCATATGTCCATCGGTATGCCTCCATTCAGGGCCTTATACAGTTATGACCCTCTCTCCTTTGCAGAGATTGCTTTTGGTGACAGCAGGGCTCCCATGGTTCAGGACTGGATTCAACAGAGTTAGGACATCCTCAGGGAATTGAAGGATCACCTATAGAGGGAACAAAATCAACAGAAGATGCAGGCAGACAAACACAAAGTTAAGTGCACCTTTGAGGTCGAAGACTTGGTTTATTTGAGGCTCCAGCTGTATCGACAAGCATCAATCAAGAGAAGTGGTGCAGAAAAACTTCAACCTCGTTTCTTTGGGCCATACAGAGTCAGCAGGAGGGTAGGGGTTTCTTTCATGTTTCGTGTTTAAAAAGGGCCATCGGCAAGCACATCACTCCCATTGAGGAATTGCCACCCATGGATGAAGAAGGACAATTGGTACTAATACCAGAGGAGATACTGGAAGTCAGGGAAAGGAAGCTAAGAAAAAGGAGCGTCATAGAATATTTGGTTAAGTGGAAGAACCTACCTATGGAGGATGCCACGTGGGAAGGAGAGCAGTTGATTTAGGAGACAGGTTCAAAATTGCTTGTGGGCAAGCAATTTCTAACAAGGGAGACTGTAATGTCCCTCACCTCTTGATGAAGAGAGTTGGAGAGACTTAGTGGTCTAGCTTTCCCCACTAGACTATAGTCTCAAGTGAATTGGGGAACAAGTCAACCAGGAGTCATAATATTCTAAAGTTAAGTTGACTTTGTGGAAAAAGGATAACTCAACGAAGAAATATAAAGGATGAGTTAGGTTAAGGGTTAACCCTAAGGGTAAAAGTAACTCAATGGAGGGATAGATGGAGCTATAAAGGAAAGGGTAGGGCACACTTATTCATTCTGGATTATTATGATTTTGCATTGCAGCTCTTGAGCAAAATCAGTTTTGAGGGTTTTGAGTCTAAAACCCTAGATATCAACTCGGTGGTGAAAGATCCCACCTTCCTTGATCCAGGCTTGGTCCCGGAGGTGAATAAACCCTCCCACACCATTCTACAGTGTTGCAGGTTGGTTCTACAGGCATTCATCAGGTGAGGGTGTAACCTAGGGGGGTTCCCAGCTAGGGGGCGCACCAACTTGGAGGTTCTAGTTCGATCTGGAGGAAGCAGGAGGCATTTGGGAAATCTAGCATCTGGGTTCTCTTCGGAGGGTCCTTGCCATCATTCTTGGTCTATTTGAGAGGATTTTATCCTTGCAGTTTATTTCTGTGAGCTTGGTACGCATTGAGGAGGAAGAGGACGTTTTGCAAAAAGGTATTATTGGTGTTTGGAGGGTCAAACCTTCATAGATTGGTTTGAGACTTCAGTATCATGGTAGCAGTGGCCCGATCTATGATCTAACAAAGTTTGGTAGCATTTGGAGGTGTCTTGAGGAGAAAACGTACCCTCTTGACTTTATCAAATCAGGGAGGGTGCAACCCAGCTTAGGGGTTAGCCATTTGGAGGAGCATTTTCACTCAGATCATCTTGAGATTGGTTCCAGGGGTTTCTAGTAGCCCGATCTACACTCTGAGTGAGTTTTGGAGGATTTGGAGATCATGAGAGGGTAGGTCGAAATATTGAGGGTTTGGCAGCATCGAGAGCAAGGCGAAACTCATGCAGTTGGGAGATTTGATAGTGTATTGATCCGGGTCTTCTATCTTCAGTTAGATTTACTTGCTGGTGGCCTTGGGAGGATCAGATCTCTTCTCTCACAACCTTTGGGAGGCACTCATCTTGTATTATCATTCTTATTGTATTGGCTAGAAGCCCATTTTGCTATTATTGGGGCTTTCTCCTAGATCTGCAGTTCTCGTGTATACGGGAACCTCTTACTATCTAAATAAAGGTCAAATTTGATGTTTTGATTCTCTATTGGTGTTCTTATATCTTTGTATGATTGTATGCTTCATATCCATTGGTCTATTACATTGAATAATCCATGCACATCTCACGGATACACCTGCAAACACATGAATAACAGAACAACAGTAAACAATTAGTGTTCTGACCAAAACATTTGGCTCAGGAACACTACACACATCTTCACTTTCATCTTCTTGGAACTTTGCCTATGAGTCAATTGGTGTAGCTATTGGCTTTGGATCATTTAAAATTGGGATATCACCCTCCTGTTCATCTTTGGGAACTTGACACGATGCAAGTTGTGGTTCATCTTCAATAACACAGACTTCTTGCACTTTTGTAAAAACCAATGATTGAAGATCATCGATTGGTTTTACCTTCAATGGTTGGTCTGGGAAATGGATCAGAGGGAGTTCACAAGTTGCAAGATGATTTCTTTCTAACTTGATAGCGACAACTTGTGCTTCCTCCAAATTTTGAGGGTCTTCATTCCTGAGAAAACACCAAAAATATCATCAAATGCCTTAAGATAATAAATCAAAGAAACATATTCATTAGGCCTTACTCTATAAGGAATTCGATTGTAAAATTTGAAAAAGCAAGTGTTGAATTGACCAATAGTTTGAAATATTCCTAATCTAGCTGATCTGGATATCTACTACGAATCTAGTGTATTGTCTCATAGATTCGATACTCTGGGGGTTTCTAGATGCGTTTTAGTTATGTACTTGAGATGTTTGTGGTTGTTGCATGTGCATGTTATACATTATGGTTTAAACAGTATATATATGATGCATGCGGAAATAAGGAACAACAACCGCCCAATAATATGTATTATGAGATTTAAGCAAAGAAATACAATGAAATATAGAAGATAGTCATCAACTAGATCTCCTAGATCGTCACTGGAATACAAGAAAATAACGTAAAATACCCGTGATCAGAAGATGAAGGCAGATTTGATGCATGCACGGATAGATTGGCAAAATCGATGATTCCGGAGAAGCATGGTAACCGCTACAAACTGGAAAACTCGTTCGGAAGGCTATACCTGTTGGAATGAGCTGGAAACTGTCCCAATAGAAGCACCTTGGCCTCTAGATTGATCCTGGCGACTGTCGGATGGAAGATCTGTCCTCTGATGCTTCGGATCTTGTCCCCTGGGGGTTTGCGCACTTCCTGGGATCTCTGGATGTGCCCAAATGATTCCACCAAAGGAATCATCTGATATAGGACTTAAAATGTTCTCCCCGCCAAATGTGGAATTGGGTCGGAAGGGTTTCCCCAGATCTGCTCTGATGCTCTGTCTATGACGCCAACTGTCCTTCCACAAGAGTTGCACCCTAGATGGATGAAAGATGCGCTCTGAATGATTCCACTGTCCGAATTTGATGGTAAGTGGCTCAATCATTGCGCCCTGGCTGGATCTCAACTGGGTCGGAAGGAAACTGCAATCCGAGCTTTGATCTCGTGCAACTACACAAACCCTCTATCTGACCTTGCGCCCTCACTGGCTGAGTTGAACACACTACAAACTGGATACTCCTAAATAGCATGATGAAATACTTGGATGGTATCTTCGATGGGCTAGGGTGTGTCTCTCAACACCAAAACTGATAAATGGTGGTGGTTTCCTTCAGAAACACACAAAACAATAGAAGTCAAATCTCTTCCTCCTCTGGGAACCTCAACATCAAATCATAACAATGCATAATGAGGAATTAGGTTGAATTCCTCCGTTTATACTCTTCCCGATCTAATTCACCATTGACCTCACTTACGCTAGGCGCTTTTCCTCCTAAGGTGAATAATTAATTAATTAAGTCCCCCTTTAACACCTTTTTGTTCTAATTCTTCGTTGACTTAGGCTTAAGTGACTTTTCCTATGCTTTTTGGCTTAATTCATCGTTTAGCCACCAAATCATCCTTATTTCTCCCTTTTGTTCCCTGTTTGTGCCTGACTATAGTCTATGGGAACACATAGACTACTAAGTCACTCCCTGTTGGCCTACTCTTGGGAACGGGACATCACAGTCCTCCCTTCCCGAGATTGCTTGTCCTCCTATGCTCTCCCTCCCATGTGGCATCCTCCACTAGAAGACCCCTCCATCTAACCAAGCACTCCTGGATGACCCTGCTCCTCAACCTGCGCTCTCTCTGCTCTAGTACCTCCTCCAACACTAGCTCCAACTGGCTCTCCTCATCCAAGGGTGGCAACTCCTCTGAAATGCTAATCTGTCGTCCCATGACCTTTTTAAGGCAAGAGACGTGAAAGACATTATGAATCTTGCTACCCTTCGGTAGCTCTAGCTCGTATGCCACCTCGCCTATCCTCCTGATGACTCTGTATGGCCCATTAAACTTTGGCTTCAGCTTCTCTGCTTCGCTCCTCTTCAAGGAGGACTGTATGTATGGCTGTAATCACAGAAAAACCAAATCCCTTGTTAGAATATAAAAGATTGTGCTCGTTTTACCATTGACAATACCCTTGTCACCCAACCATAGGTCGAAGCCACCCTCCGAGCACCTTGACCTTGACAGAGAAAAGAATCTTGGTAGCAATCCAATAGCCAAGAGAGGCTAATGCACCAAGCAAAGCAAGAAGTAACGAAGCTGAGCAGACAGTCTCGTCGAAAAACTGGCGCAATACATTCCCCAGGACTTGCGCTCAAAACTGCTGGACTGCAGTGGGCAGAAACTGCTCTTTGCAATTCTGAGAAGTGTGTATAATGAGAGACTAGCGCCCTGTATTTATAGTAACTTTGGCAGGCTTGTCTAGGCCGACTTCTCCTTCTGGGTACTAATTAATTCATATTAATTATATTTCTGCAACCGACATCTTGTCTAGGGTTTCCTTCATTTCTTTGCTTCCTTCCAGAACATTCTAATCTTGTCAAAGGTCACAATAAAGGTTCATACCTCCCGAAGCTGCCATAATATCAACACTCTCTCCTAGCTAAGGAGGTATGGTCTTGAGCACAAACAGACCATTCAACTGGTAGTATCATGAGCACCGTCATTATTATCCAACTGGATAATCTCCTATGACAACTGGTACAATATCAATTGATAGAACACAACGGTGTCTATCCACGGTAGTACAAAACTACTCAAACCTTGACACATAGTCACAAGCAGTGGAACATATCCACCACAGTAGTATATCTCTACTGTCTGGAGATAGGCAGTCTCCATAACAATCATCTGATGACAACCTGCACAGAAAATATTGTTAAAATAAACTAAACCATCTGGGCCAATCTTTCACTCACATCTGTGAGATTTGAAAGAATATCTACCCTCAGTATAGAACATCAACAATGGGCTATCTGCCCTATTCTTCTCAAACAAGGAAGAATAATTGTTTCTGATTTCTGAGCCTGGACCATTCCTCACCCTGGGCCATTCCTCCGTCACTAAACAAAGTGTAACCTGGAGAGAATGAATATGCCCTAAGGAATGTTTGTCCCTGATTGCTGAGCCTGGACCATTCCCCACCCTGGGCCATTCTTCCTACACTAATCAAAGTGCACCTTGGAGAGAATGTATAAACCTTAATGAATGACTATCCGGACCATTTCCTCTGTTAACCACAAGAGGAAAAGATTGTCCTGTATCAACCTCCAAAACGGACCATTCCTCATGTTAACCAGAATGAGAAATCGCTGTCTGGCGAGGCGGGTCAGTCTTCTTGAGTAACCCTCAAGAAGAGAGACTTCTCTAGACCACTCCTCATGTTAACCATAATGGGAAGTCGTTGTCTATGATACATCAACAATCTAGACCATTTCCCATGTTAATCACAATGGGAAATCGTTGTCTATCAGAAATCTCAATCCACTTTCTGAACAGGAAAGAATCTATTTGAGCTGGATTATTTTTCAATAACAAAATAAATGTTTTCAATAATATTTTTAGTGTTCCCTCCCAACCTGGAGAG
>SNQJ01S0110463.1:7587-22506 GCA_010110895.2 Picea sitchensis
AATATCAAACTTTCTAATTGAAAACTGAAATCACATATAGTAGAAGATGTTTTAGCTACAGGCAATTTCTGTATTCATTAAACTAATGAAAATAGACTAGCAAATTGACATGTTATCGCATCCAATATTTGTTCCGTGTGTAGCATCCAATCTCCCTGTCTGATGAGCTAAACCCACAACAGATCCTACAATTGCTTCTCATAAATGTGAAGCAGTAATAATGAAATTTGAATGATAGAACATATAAGAGATACGATCACAACAATCTCATAATTTTATGAGCAACCACATTAAGATAAATCCTGCTGTGAGAACATGTGTATACATGTTCAACGAATGATGAAGATAAATCTCTTAATCTAAGTGTGAACAAAATGATTGTTATGTTTTAAATCTAGAACATAAAACATGGATAACATATAAATTTTAATCATGCCAACTTGTAGTAAACCATGACAGCGAAAGCAATCACAATCTAATTGCAAATTGAAACAATCATAACTTGAATAAAACCACAATATGGAAAAGCTAAAGCTGTAACCAATATTATATTTCATTCAAGTCTGTAAATGAAAAATCCATAGTATTACCCGAGGCAGAGATGATCTCAATTTTACAAAATAACATACTTATATAGGTTCCAGGAACAAAATGTTTCCTTTTGATAACATCTAATCTGTTCCAAAAATGTGGGGGATGCAACCTCCCAGATTTAACTTGATATCAAAACTAACAGCCTAATCTATTAACTAAAAACATAAAGATAGTATGGCTGAGAGATGCCAACAGTGCTTCAAATCTCCTTAGAAATCATGGGTTCCTGAAAGAAAATAAAAATAAAAAGATTTCAGATGTATTTCCAATTATAAAAAACAAGTAATTCGAATTTTTCTAATTAGCTACAGAATCTCACGATTTTGTAGCTAGTTATAATTATAACTAGCTACATATTTTATTCAATCAATCAAAACAAACTAAAAATTAATATGTGCAAACAAATCGTGTATCCTAAATTGAGAAAGACAAAATCATACTAAACTTTAAAAAAAATCATACCTCAAATTAAGGGATTCAAACAAATCAAGTAATCTTTGAATTTACTATTGCTGTCGGTGCTTCCACGTTCTTAAAAATAATAGACCCTGTGGTTTTTTTCCGTTTGTCTTTGGCTTGAGCTATGGATTGGAGTCTTCTATTCTCCTTTGTTAGCGAATCCACCTGGTCTTCCAAATATTTAAGCCGAGACTATAGTAAAGGCACATCCTTGTAATACTTGTCGATCCATGATCGACATTCATTACAGTGTGGCTGTAAAGACTGTGTATTGGTGCTGATATTATTAACAGCTGGAGAATCGTCCATTTGACATGTAGGTTCATCACAGAGTTTGATTCCAGGAAAATCAGGATTGTCCTTTAGACACGGTGGTAGGTTGGTAACATAATCGTAGGGTCTGTCAGGAGAAAGTCCGTATGAGTATGGATACTCTTCGGCCAAGAACCTTTCAATCTCTGAATCCGAACCTTCACTAATATCAATTGTGTTTTCTGTGTGTGGACCGGGTTTGGGTTTGTTTCGAGTACATCGTGAGACCCAACAAGCGACCTTTTTACTCTTATAATTAACATCGACGTTGCCTTTAATCTTTCTCCCTGTGGGTTTTTTAAAAGTCTTAACACAACTCTTAGGATACGAATCCGGTTGAGTAGAATCAGGGTAGGTCGAGGGTTCCAAATTAGAGACAGGATCACAGGGCATGAGCGAAGGAGGAGAGATGGTAGGTTTCAAAAGGTTTTCTGTGATGACAGGCTTGTCAACCTATCCCAACTCACTATTTCCGAAACCATTTCGTAACAAAAAATCATCCCAACAATCATTATTTAATTGAAAATGATATACAATGATAATCTTAATTAGACCATGATGGAACAAACTAGAATCAGAATTCTGCCTCTTAAACCGATTTCCCATCTTGTATAGACTTCTAAGGAGGAAATAAGGCATGCTCAGCAGGAAATCAATAAAGCTCATAAGCAATCGCAGGTGATACAATAAAACCAACCCAAATCTTCCCTCACAGGTAATGAACTGTTTCACAATAGCTAACAGATCATGCCATCTAGGTTTTAAAGCTGAGACAGGCATACCTCGGTTGCAGCTGGTAATTTTCCTTGAGGTGAACAACAATGACCAAGGAACCTCTTCAACCTTTGTGTTCTTGAACCACTTTTTCCCCACAACTGGTAAACCGGTAGCTTGGCTTATAAAATATTCATTTACCTCAAGCTGCACGTCTCCTATTTTTTCTCTACAACTATCAAATGTCAACGCGAACTCTTGATCAACTCTCAGATTGAAACCCTCAAACTTTTCAATAAACAAATGCCAACCGTTCCTTTCTAAGTCGTCTTTGGCATTGTCAAACGATAACAAGGTCTAGATGACATTGGGCTCAATCCTCACCATAGGATCCATGGCTAAAATCAAGGAATCAACACGGAAATCAGAGGTAGGGTTTGATAGAAAAACATAGAGCCATAGTCCTGAGTTTCCTCAATGCAATGCAAAGACAGTTCGAAATGGTAGGCATGAGCATTAATCACCATGTGTGGGAAAGAGATCGTGAAGCATGAGGCCATACAAAGCAATAATATCATGCTGTACCTCATATGATACCTTGAGATATGGGTAGTGTAAGGATGTAAGCATTTGAATACCATAGAGCACACACATTCATGACTTGATTACAAGGTAAAAGTTTGAAATAAACATTGTATTAAAAGAATTTTATGAATCAAACCCCATTAATATTAATCGAATATTGATGAGTGAGAGGTTTGTTTACTTATGTAACCAAGGCATGACTAGGACCAAGGAGTTATAAACTAGGAAAACCATCAAGTTCATAGCGAAAGATGACAATTCGATAATAGACCATATGAACAGTTATCCTTTGATAAAAAATCGAAACCAAGTGTGAATTCCAGCTGTGAGTTTTCATGCTTACAGTCATGAAAACAAAAATCGAAAGGAAGGTATGTAAAAAGAAACAAGTGATAAGTGTCGTTGCTCATGACGAGTAATGAAAATTTAGAGATCCTGTGTAGGTAGCTTATAAACAATAGAAATTACATTATTGCTGCCAACAATGGTGACATGCTGCGAGAAGCAGTTATCTCTGCCAAATGAATGAGTTCAGATTAGGATAATCAGAAAAAATTTGAATCGAAAACAACCAAAAAAAGCTGTATAAACATCACAAACAATTAAAATGCATTCTAGTTTCAGATTACTGTTATTTTAAAAAGACGAAAATTGACAACAATCTTAACAGAAGAGAGTCATGATTAAAATCTTCAATACTGTTGATAGGGCCGTTGCTGCCAGCAGGCGTCCATAGCCTCGACAGGGATGTCATTCAACCCACTCCGATATCTGTATCCTGCCAAGAAGTTCCAGATCAGAACGAAGGACATTTAAGGTCAAAAGAATCCATATCTGAGAATTTTCATATACCTGACATTGCTTCGCTGCCAACGGGCCTGTTCAATACCCCGACGAAGTTATCTTGCCGTCATGCATGCATTTACTCGCTGCCAACAGACCTGTTCAGTATCCCGGCGGGTTTACAAGCACTTCCCACAACTCTCTAAAAATTTATTTAGTTTTAAAGATATTTAATAGAGTGGGGTGACATTGAAAATCCTGGTTTTTGGATACATCTTAGTAAATTACAGACGTTGAAGAAATTTTCTTAGCTGTCCTTCATTAAGATATAGAAATAGTTTGTTAATAAACCAACTTTCAAGAGCAGGGAGACATCTCTGAGTTCTCTTAAGGAACAGGGACAGCGTAAAAATAATTTTTATGGATGATTGTGAGTACCTTCAGTTGCATATTGAAATCAAGAAACACTTTTCAAACAACGAGTTATCTTTAACATGGCTGCAAACTCAAGAAAATATCACAATTGATGTTTAAACAACTTTCAACAGTCATTTTAGGGGGAAATTTTTCTGTTCTCTTTGTCTGAGCTAGCCCATGATGCGGACATGTGTGTTTCAAAAAGAAAGACTGATAAGGAAAATCAAAACCAACCAGCAAAGAAAAATTGGAAAGCAAAGAAATCCAAAAAAAAATAAAAATATGTACAAAAGGTGTATCTGAAAACATCATGCAAAAAATCCCTTGGGAGACTGAAAGAAAGTAGAAAAATCCTGTTTGATGTGAAAGCAGTCCTACTCATGGTACCTTGGGTCAGGTTTGATTCAGATTTATTTATCTCTTTACTTTCCATTTACGATTTTCATGACGATACTGCATTTTTGAAAATAAATGTTCAACTAAAAGCAAAGAGAAAAGGATCAAGCAGACTTCCCTGACAACAGTCGTATTATGGTTCTCGTGGTGTGCCCACTTGCATTCATGACTGCATTATTACAAAGAGAAATAGTGAGAAATAAAACTGAAAGAAAACCTATTCCTAAACCTACCCTAACTATTAAACAAATCAGAATACTACGTGAAGTCATGCTTCCAATGTAGCCATCGGAGTAACTCCAATCCCGCAATTGAAACAAAATCAGACATTTCTAATAAGAATGGTAACATAAACATATCACACTTACCTTCATAATCATCATCTAAAAATGAAGTAAGCATGATCTTACCATTTCCTTGAATATTCTTTTTGTACGAATCCTCCAACCATTGTGCAATCTTGTCGTGATAAGGGTCATAATGGCATGGGCGAGTGTAAGCAAGTTTAAAAAAATTGTCAATATTACGAGGAAATGAAATAACCATCAACCAAGGATGAAATGCCCCATCCTCCTGACAAATCTCTAAGTGTTCATTAATTTCTTCACATGGAGGATCTAAAATAAATATGTCACGCCTACTTCCACGATACTTAGGTAAAAATAAAGCAAGCATAACTTTATCTTTATTATGAAAATTTGTTATATATGAATATTCAAGCCATCCTAAGATCCTGTCACAAAAATGAGGATTCAAACCACGAATTTGATGAAACAAATATGGGAAAATCATCATAAGAGGATTTGTGACGTCAGTCAGATCATTGGTTTGAATGCTTCCTTTGATGAGATTGATCATTTCAAAATGTGAAGTATAAACATTAAGATTCGAGCTAATCAAAGAACGAATATGAAATGTAGAATGTTTGATCTCCATAAAATATAGTGCATTGTCTTTTTCAACAATAAACTGTGTAAAATCAACTCGCAACATGTCCTTTTCCCATATGAGTGATGAAAGTGAACAAGCATCAAGTCCAAGTTTATCAATGTTAGGTTTGGAATTGATTTCACCAAAATTTAGCATATTGAAAGGATATGATTGTGGTGGAAAAGAGTAGGATGTTGTAGGTAAGATGCCAAGTCCAACAGAGTCTAGGAATAGATCAAGATATAAAAAATAAAAGGAATCAGAAATAAGCACATGAAAAGAATCCCTTGAACTATGATAATTAACAATGGTATTCTCAAGACATTTCTCTTCACTTTCTTTAAAACTCTTACTCTGTTTTGGTGATGAATTCCTCAACATAATATGATCATATGGATTTACCTTCTGTGTGATAGATAATTCAAATTTATGTGACAAACATCTAGTCTTTCCCGTGGAGAAAGTGCATTTTGAGGATGAAGGTTTAAGGTTTCTTTTTCTAGTTGCATATCTTCTTTTCTAATCAGTTTCATAGGAGTACTAGAACGTTTAAGACGATTTTCATCGCTTAAGTGTTCTTCAATGACTGATTTTAAATATTGATTAGAGCATGAGTTACAAGAATGAGGATATTCACCTTGAGCCAGAAACAAATCATCTTCCATACTGGTCGAAGACTGAAAATACAATGATTCAGAGGAAAAACTAATTTGGTTGTCATTAAGAACCTGGTCAATAGATTCTACCTCCCTAGCTTGTTCAACATTATTGGAAGGATTCTTCTCATCTTGTGAGGAAAATTGTTCTTGCAGTTGAGTGATAGGATTTGCAATTGGTTCTTCGTTCGTGATTGAATATGACTGGATTAAAGGGATGGAAGCATCATAGAAGAGATTTAATGAAAATGACATGTCATCGAGATTAAATTTACCGAGTATATGATAGACTCTTGTCAAAATTTTTTCCGAAGATGAATCGCCGTTGATTAGCGAAGTATGAAATTCTTCACATAATTGATCGAAATCATAAATTTCAAAAGCATCTAGAAATTCATTTACAAATTGAAACCAATAAAAAATGTGACATGCTGGAAAGGATTCAAACCAATGTTTAATCCAAACTCTAAAAGTAAAAGCGAACAGTCTACATAAAACTCTTAAATCTGAGATGTCATGTTTGATGCATTTGCACCAAAACTTGTTAAGGTGGTCTTTAGCAGATGTATTGCCTCCACCATCAAAGGTGAGTTTGGACAAGCGAGAGACTATCTCGTTGGGAACATCGGGTAATGAGAGGTTGAAAGCATGTTCCAACACAGTGATTTGGGGAGCCATGGGGAAATTGAATACATTTAAAATAAAGGCTCCTACAAGGCCAACTTGTCAGTCAACCCTCCTTCTAGCGCCATTTGTTGACGGGCGAAATTGACCGTCCGCCAATTGGAAGAACGATTCCGGTCCAGGGTTGTCTAAATAACCCAAGCCGTTTGGTGTAACTCGTTCTGACGGGTTTAATGACTCCATTAGCCAATCTAAGAATCCTAAAAGAAATGAATAAAAGAGAGAAATAACTTGATGAAAAACAATCGCTAAAAACTGTATATAAATCTAATATATATTTACAATTTAATTGACTAATATTTAGAACATAACTCTACTTATTATATGTACAATATATACAAATGGTTCTATTTCTAATATAATATGTACATAATACGAATTTTAATCTGAATCCGCGAAAATTGAATATAAATTGAGTTTTTAAACAACAGTAACACTATTTAATCTTTTTGATTTATTTTCTTATAATGTTCATAACTGAGAAATAGAATATCAAACTGTCTAATTAAAAACTGGAATCACAGATAGTAGAAGATGTTTTAGCTACAAGCAATTTCTGTATTCATTAAACTAATGAAATTAGACTAGCAAACTGACCTGTTGTCGCATCCAATATTTGTTCCGTGTGTAGCATCCAATCTCCCTGTCTGACAAGGTAAACCCGCAACAGATCCTACAACTGCTTCTCATAAATGTGAAGCAGTAATAATGGAATTCGAATGATAGAACATATAAGAGATACGATCACAACAATCTCATAATTTCACGAGCAACCACATTAAGATAAATCCTGCTGTGAGAACTTGTGTATAAATGTTCAACGAATGATGAAGATAAACTTCTCAATCTAAGTGTAAACAAAATGATTGTTGTGTTTTAAATCTGGAACATAAAACATGGATAACATATAAATTTTAATCATGCCAACTTGTAGTAAACCATGACAGCGAAAGCAATCACAATAAAATTGCAAATTGAAACAATCATAACTTGAATAAAACCACAATATGGAAAAGCTAAAGCTGTAACCAATATTATATTTCATTCAAGTCTGTAAATGAAAAATCCATAGTCTTTCCCAAGGCAGAGATGATCTCAAGTTTACAAAATAACATACTTATATAGGTTCCAAGAACAAAATGTTTCCTGTTGATAACATCTAATCTGTTCCAAAAACGTGGGGGATGCAACCTCCTAGATTTTACTTGATATAAAAAATAACAGCCTAATCTATTAACTAAAAACATAAAGATAGTATAGATGCGAGATGCCAACAATGCTTCAAATCTCCTTAGAAATCATGGGTTCCTAAAAACAAATAAAAATAAAAAGATTTCAGATGTATTTCCAATTATCAAAAACAAATAATTCGAATTTTTCTAACCAGCTACACAATCTCACGATTCTGTAGCTAGTTATAATTATAACTAGAATCATATTTTATTCAATCAATCAAAACAACCTAAAAAGTAATCCGTGAAAACAAATCATGTATCCTAAATTGAGAAAGAAAGAATCATACTAAACTTTAAAAAAAATCATACCTCAAATTAAGGGATTCAAACAAATCAAGTAATCTTTGAATTTACTATTGCTGTCGGTGCTTCCACGTTCTTAAAAATAATAGACCCTGTGGTTTTTTTCCGTTTGTCTTTGGCTTGAGCTATGGATTGGAGTCTTCTATTCTCCTTTGTTAGCGAATCCACCTGGTCTTCCAAATATTTAAGCCGAGACTATAGTAAAGGCACATCCTTGTAATACCTGTCGATCCAGGATCGACATTCATTACAGTGCGTCTGTAAAGACTGTGTATTGGTGCTGATATTATTAACAGTTGGAGAATTGTCCATTTGAAATGTAGGTTCATCACAGAGTTTGATTCCAGGAAAAAAAGGATTGTCCTTTAGACACGGTGGTAGGTTGGTAACATAATCGTAGGGTTTGTCAGGACAAAGTCTGTATGAGTATGGATACTCTTCGGCATGGAACCTTTCAATCTCTGAATCCGAACCTTCAATAATCTCAATTCTGTTTTCTGTGTGTGGACCGGGTTTGGGTTTGTTTCGAGCACATCATGAGACCCAACAAGCGACCTTTTTACTCTTATAATTAACATTGACGTTGCGTTTAAGCTTTCTCCCTGTGGGTTTTTTAACAGTCTTAACACAACTCTTAGGATACGAATCCGGTTGAGTGTCGGGTTGAGTAGAATCAGGGTAGGTCGAGGGTTCCAAATTAGAGACAGGATCATAGGGCATGAGCGAAGGAGGAGAGATGGTAGGTTTCACAAGGGTTTATGTGATGACAGGCTTGTCAACCTGTCCCAACTCACTATTACCGAAACCATTTCATAACAGAAAAGCATCCCAACAATCGTTGTTTAATTTCAACTGATGTACAATGATAATCTTAATTAGACCATGATGGAATAAACTAGAATCAGACTTCTGCCTCTTAAACCGCTTTCCCATCTTGTATAGACTTCTAAGGAGGAAATAAGGCATGTTCAATGGGAAATCAATAAAGCTCATAAGCAATCGTAGGTGATACAAGAAAACCAACCCAAATCTTCCCTCACAGGTAATGAACTGTTTCACAATAGCTAACAAGTCATGCCATCTAGGTTTTAAAGCTGAGACATGCATACCCCGGTCATAGCTGGTAATTTTCCTTGAAGTGAACAACAATGACCAGGGAACCTCTTCAACCTTTGCGTTCTTGAACCACTTTTGTCCCACAGCTGGTAAACCGGTAGCTTGGCTTATAAAATCTTCATTTACCTCAAGCTGCATGTCTCCTATTTTTTCTCTGCAACTGTTGAATGCCAATGCGAACTCTTAAGAAACTCTCAGATTGAAACCCTCAAACTTTTCAATAAACAAACGCCATCCGTTCCTTTCTAAGTCATCTCTGGCGCTGTCAAATGATAACAAGGTTTGGATGCCATTGGGCTCAATCCTCACCACAGGAGCCATGGCTAATAGCAGGGAATCAACATGGAAATCAGAGATAGGGTTTGATAGAAAAAACACAGAACCATAGTCCCGAGTTTCCTCAATGCAATGCAAAGACAGTTCGAAATGGTAGGCAGAAGTGTTAATCACCATGCGTGGGAAAGAGATCATGAAGCCCGAAGCCATATAGAGAAATAATATCACGCTGTACCTCATATGATACCTGTGGATATGGGTAGTGTAAGGATGTAAGCGTTTGAATACCATAGAGCACACACATTCATGACTTGATTACAAGGTAAAAGTTTGAAATAAACATTGTATTAAAATAATTTTATGAATCAAACCCCATTAATATTAATCGAATATTGATGAGTGGGAGGTTTGTTTACTTATGTAACCAAGGCATGACTAGGACCAAGGAGTTATAAACTAGGAAAACCATCAAGTTCATAGCGAAAGACGACAATTCGACATTAGACCATATGAACAATTATCCTTTGATAAAAAATTGAAACCAAGTGTGAATTATAGCTGTGAGTTTTCATGCTTACAGTCATGAAAAAAAAATTCGAAAGGAAGGTATGTAAAAAGCGACAAGTGATAAGTGTCGTTTCTCATGACGAGTAATGAAAATTTAGAGATACTGTGTAGGCAGCTTATAAACAATAGAAATTACATTATTGCTGCCAACAGAGTCCCACGATTTGGGCATCATTTTAGAGCTAGATTTTCTGAAGCATTTGAGCTTGGGCTTCTTCTTCCACAGAATAATCAAAGATGGTTTTATCCTATTGAAAAATATTAAGAAGCTCTTGGAAAACAAATACCAAATCATGAGCAATTTGATGATACAACTGGTCCTATCAGAGGGAGAATTATTCTGAAAAATTATCTGATGATTTAATGTCACTTAGCACTCTTAAAAATATTCAAAAGAATTTACCCCTTGCATGTTATGAGTTATATAGGGGACTAGATATTGTAGGACATAATATGTCTAGTTATATTAGACTAGTGGTTGCATGTTCTCATTCATAAAAAGATATCTCAAGAGACCAGAATAATGACCTTGTAACATAAATCAAGAAGCTTAATTGTCCAAAAACATAACACCCTGAGGCAAAGTGCCAAAAGGTTTACATGCCCTAAGGTGGTTAGTTGATACACTAACTTCTTGGGGGAACAAATTTTGCACACAATCTCCATTTGGGGTGCACAATAGCTTGTTGGAAAGATCTAAATGAGAAGTACAATTGCTAGTAGGACCAGGGACATCCATGGCTACCCATATCCCCTAAATGAAAAAAACAAAACATCATTTAAGGCCTAAAAAATGACCTGGGAAGTTGAGGACGTGAAAATCATGAAAAAAAACAACCAAGATGGCGAACCGTGATGAGCCAATGGAAGAGGTGGGTGGCCACTGATATCCACCTGRATCATTGTAGTAAGTATTAAACTTAGAATTCTTTTTTGGAATATACAAAGGATATGGCCAAATAGAGATATGTTGAACATGCATCATGGGAATTGTTCTCCTCTCACTCTCTCATATATAATTTAGGTGAACGAGGCCCTTTAAGCATGCAATGGAGTGTGATGTAAAGCTTGTTGCGAATGAAGCATAACCAACATCTATTTATTTTAAGAGATAAGCTACCTCATTATGCCAGTTTGTGTTCTTGATCTAGGAGGATATCAGTGGCCACCCACCTATTCCAACTGGCTCAAAATAATGCTTTGGCAATTTACTATTTTTAGCAGTTTTTCGGTTCCTGAACTTCCGGGGACATTTTGAGGGCCTAAATGATTTTTTTTTTCCGATTGGGAACTTCAAAAATATTTAAAGGCTCTAAATTGAGCCCCTAAAATGAATCTACTCATCGATACCTTTCCAATGAGCTATCGTGCACCCCAAACAAAGATCGTATGCCAAAGTTACACCCTGGGGAAGTTGATACACCAAACTACCCAAAACGGGTTCCACAAAACTATTGGCTTTTCGTCTTCCAAGGTTAGGGTTTTGGATTTTCTTTATGTTAAAAGGCCTTTGGAGCCTCATTGTAACAATCATATTCTTACGAATGTGAGTAACCATCACACCTCTTCTCATAGATAAGATGTCATCATTCTAGCGAGTCTTTCACTCTGTATTTCTACAGTTTTGTACATTTCGCTCATCAATAGAAATTGTGTATTAATGTATCTCTGTGTTTATGGTTATATATTCAATAAATATCAGTTATATTATTGGCTCCAACTTTTCAAATCTATTTTTGAAAAAAATTTGGCTCCACTCAGACAATCCATCAAGTCATCCATCCTTGGTAATGGAAATCTGTATCTGATGGTGATTTTGTTTATGGCCCTCGAGTCCATACACATTCTCCATCCTCCATCCTTATTTGGACTTAATACAGTTGGTACTACACATGGAATCAATATCTCTCTAGCAAATCCTTTATCTAACATATCTTGAACCTCTCTCTTCACTTTCTCATTCTCTTGAGGCGTTAATATGTACATTACTTTATTCGACAAACTAGCTCCTGGTATCAAGTCAATTTGATGACTGATGCTTCTGATAGGTGGAAATGAATTCAAAAATTCATCCACTACAATATCAACAAAATTCTCTAGTAGCTCCTGAACTTCCTTAGGAAAATCCTCCAATGAAGTACTGGTAAGGATAACTATTGGTTTCCTCACTACAACAAACTGCATCTCCCGTTCCTTCTTTAGTTCATTCAGGAGTTATTTCCCACTCATGAGAAGTATGCTTGTGATAGCTTCCTCTTTCACCTTCTTCTCTTCAATTGGTAGAAACATATGTGTCCTCCCATTCTTCTATAAGGTGTAATTATTTCTCCTTCCATCATGAATAAAATTTCTATCATACTGCCAGGGTCTTACCAACAAAACATGACAGACATCCATAGGAATTACATCACATAGGATCTCATTCCTATATCCTCCTATTTTAAAATTAACCAGGCATTGTCGAGTGACTGTTACTTGATGACCTTTTTACAACCATGCGACTTTATACGACATCAGATGTGCAGTCGTCTCCAGATTTAGATTCTCCACCATCTCTGTGGATACTAAGTATTTAGTGCTCCCACTGTCAATGATCACCTTGCAAACTATGTCCTTCGTTTTGCAATTTGTCCTAAACAAATTGTTCCTTTGCACTAGTTTTTGATGCAGGAACATCGCTCCAACCCAACAACGTGCCATCTAGACAACACATTCACTGTGCATTCAAGGAAGGGAGAGGCACCAACCCTCTCACTTTAAATTTTAGAATGTAATTAAATGTTTGTAAGGCTGGAAGAGCCAAATCATTGCCTTTGTACATGCCGTAGATAGAGTTTCCTTTAATGATTGACATGATTATAAGATCTAGATTAGATCCATACTAGACAACCATTGATTGTAATTCAATGTAAATTAATGAAAGTAGGTAGCTTGGAGGGAAGGCTTGAGGAGCCCCTATTTTGTAAAATATCTTTGTATCTAGATTCATTAGATTTTTGGAGGAGACAAGAAGAAGAGATAGGAAGAATAGAAGAGAAGAAGAGAGGATCCGAGACTCTATTGCATTCAGAGCTTGAAAACATTATAATATTGTCATTCTGAGATTAATACAAAGAGTAGTTTTTCCTGCATGAGAATCTTTGTGTGTTTGTGTGTATTTGAATGAATGTCTTTTATGTGTTTACATGCATATGCTGTACATGTATGTTATATTCCATCTACAGGGATAGAAAAAATTCATTGTCTGTGAGTTTCTTTGATTTCAGTCTGGGTTCTTTGTGGCTTAATGAAAGGGGTTGCATGACAGAGTGTTGAAGACTCTGTGAGCCAGTGCAAGAGTGCACATATGAGTTATGTGTTGAATTCAGGCAAGAATGTTCCAGGAGGGCGCACTAGAGGAATCATAGATTCAAGGGAGAACCTCAAGGTTATTGAACACCTTGGAGGAAAGACTGTGCAAAGGAGGGCACAAAGAGAAGATAGAATTGTTGAGGATTATGTAGAGCTCTTCCAGGAGGGCATCGAGTGAGTGCAATGAGTGCACCAAGGAACTCTATTTCAAGTTCAAAGATAAGAGAAGTGTCAAGGAGAAGATACTTATAGAGTTACTGAATACTCTGTCAGCTCAACAAGGAGTGCTTGAGCAGAAGTTTCCAAGAGGGCACTTGCATCCATTCGAGGAGCAAAGGGTTGATACAGAGTTATTGAACACTCTGAAGAAATACCTGTGCAAGAAGTGCACCAGGCCAACACTCAGTCGAAGTGTTGAAAGACGACCAGTTGAGGATGGAGGACATCCAGTTGAAGGCCAATCAAGTATGAGGAGTTTGCAGAGGAGTGGAATTATTCCAAGTCCCAAATCTCAGGAGGGATAACATTTCTAGAATGCAAGTGAGACCAAAGTTATTGGGCTCGCAGAAGAATCAAAGGTCGAGGCCTTTGAAGAATTGAAATATTCCAAGTCTAGGAAGAAAGGTTCCAAATCTCAGGAGGAGGAGAACAGTTGTCGTTGGATCAAGCAGAGGGAAGATCTGGACTATTGGAAACCACATCCAGACAATGAGAAGAAAGCACAGGAGGAATAGGTATCTACCGCCAGATCTGAGGGCATGGACCAACAACTGTTGGATCCAGAGGAAGTGCATAAGGTTTAGTCCTTTAGAGTGCATAGGAGGAGAGATGACTTGTGAAGTCGTGAAGTCACAAAATCATTGGGACCATCCATCGTCGGAGGTGACAGGTGGCAACAGATCTGGGGTGTTCGGGAAATCATACATCGAGAGATTTATAAGGAGAAGAGGATAAAATGCATGAAAGATGAAATCATTCTGGACCATTGGATCCAGGGTGACAGGTGGCTAAAATCCACACACATCAGTGGATCGGGCACCTGGAGAATGAAGGTGAAGACTGGAGAAAATACCCAAGAACTGGGAGGCGAATAGATCCTAGCCATCCATCAAGGAAGACGTGTGGCAACCGATCAACATTTCACTGACTCGTGACTTGGAGAAGTCAAAGGCCAAGTTTGTGAAAACTCACGAAACGTGAATTCGTGAAAAGATCACAACCATTGATCAGGGAACGATCTGGACCATTGATTTTTCAAGAGGAATTGCGACATTTCGGGAGTCAAGAGAACATAGGTGATTCACATCGGGAATTCCCGATACGTGAAATCCCAACGTGATTGAGAGTTGAGCCCCAAGTCATGATGAATGTTCACATCGACGGAGGCCAAGGGAGGAGCTAGGGACCATTAATCTCTTTTTGGGATTTTAGGAGTCGGGGAGTCAGGGTTGGCTCACTCGTAAATTCCCGACACGCGAAATCGCGACGTGCCTTGTGATAGGCATGCCGTCACAGTCTGTGGTCGCATGGGGAAATCTTGT
>SNQJ01S0110463.1:22556-36826 GCA_010110895.2 Picea sitchensis
ATTTCTCTAACAAATCCTTTATCTAACATATCTTGAACCTCTCTCTTCACTTTCTCATTCTCTTGAGGCGTTAATATGTACATTACTTTATTCGGCAAACTAGCTCTTGGTATCAAGTCAATTTGATGACTGATGCTTCTGATAGGTGGAAATGAATTTGAAAATTCATCCACTACAATATCAACAAAATTCTCTAGTAGCTCCTGAACTTCCTTAGGAAAATCCTCCAATGAAGTACTGGTAAGGATAACCATTGGTTTCCTCACTACAACAAACTGCATCTCCTATTCCTTCTTTAGTTCATTCAGGAGTTATTTCCCACTCATGAGAAGTATGCTTGTGCTAGCTTCCTCTTTCACCTTCTTCTCTTCAATTGGTAGCAACATATGTGTCCTCCTATTCTTCTCTAAGGTGTAATTATTTCTCCTTCCATCATGACTAAAATTCCTATCATACTGCCAGGGTCTTACCTACAAAACATGACAGACATCCATAGGAATTACATCACATAGGATCTCATTCCTATATCCTCCTATTTTAAAATTAACCAGGCATTGTCGAGTGACTGTTACTTGATGACCTTTCTACAACCATGAGACTTTATATGACATCGGATGTGAATTCATCTCCAGATTTATCTTCTCCACCATCTCCATGGATACTAAGTATTTAGTGCTCCCACTGTCAATGATCACCTTGCAAACTATGTACTTCGTTTTGCAATTTTTCCTATACAAATTGTTCCTTTGCACTAGTTTTTGATGCAGGAACATCACTCCAACCCAACAACATGCCATATAGACAACACATTCAACGTGCATTCAATGAAGGGAGAGGCACCAACCCTCTCACTTTAAATTTTAGAATGTAATTAAATGTTTGTAAGGCTGGAAGAGCCAAATCGTTGCCTTTGTACATGCCGTAGATAGAGTTGCCTTTAATGACTGACATGATGATAAGATCTAGATTAGATCCAGACTAGACAACCATTGATTGTAATTCAATGTAAATTAATGAAAGTAGGTATCTTGGAGGGAAGGCTTGAGGAGCCCCTATTTTGTAAAATATCTTTGTATCCATTATATTTTTGGAGGAGACAAGAAGAAGAGATAGGAAGAATAGAAGAGAAGAAGAGAGGAGTCGAGACTCTATTACAGTCAGAGCTTGAAAACATTATAATATAGGAATTCTGAGATTAATACAAAGAGTAGTTTTTCCTGCATGAGAATATTTGTGTGTTTTTGTGTATTTGAATGAATGTATTTTATGTGTTTACATGCATATGTTGTACATGTATGTTAGATTCCATCTACAGGGATAGACAAAATTTGTTGTCTGTGAGTTCCTTTGATTTTAGTCTGGGTTCTTTGTGGCTTAATGAAAAGGGTTGCATGACAGAGTGTTGAAGACTCTGTGAGCCAGTGCAAGAGTGCACATATGAGTTCTGTGTTGAATTTAGGCGAGAATGTGCCAGGAGGGCGCACTAGAGGAATCATAGATTCAAGGGAGAACCTCAAGGTTACTGAACACCTTGGAGGAAAGACTGTGCAAAGGAGGGCACAAAGAGAAGATAGAATTGTTGAGGATTATGTAGAGCTCTTCCAGGAGGGCATCGAGTGAGTGCAAGGAGTGCACCAAGGAACTCTATTTCGAGTTCAAATATAAGAGAAGTGTCAAGGAGAAGATACTTACAGAGTTACTGAATACTCTGTCATCTCAACAAGGAGTGCTTGAGCGGAAGTTTCCAAGAGGGAACTTGCATCCCTTCGAGGAGAAAAGGCTTGATACAGAGTTATTGAACACTCTGAAGAAATACCTGTGCAAGGAGTGCACCAGGCCAACACTCAGTCAAAGTGTTGAAAGACAACCAGTTGAGGCCGGAGGATAGCCAGTTGAAGGCCAGTCAAGTATGAGGAGTTTGCAGAGGAGTGGAATTATTCCAAGTCCCAAATCTCAGAAGGGATAACATTTCTAGAATGCAAGTGAGACCAAAGTTATTGGGCTCGCAGAAGAATCAAAGGTAGAGGCCTTTGAAGCATTGAAATCTTTCAAGTCTGGGAAGAAAGGTTCCAAAGCTCAGGAGTAGGAGAACAGTTGATGTTGGATCGAGCAGAGGGAATATATGGACTATTGGAAACCACGTCTAGACAATGAGAATAAAGCACAGGAGGAATAGGTATCTACCGCCAGATATGAGGGCGTGGACCAACAACTGTTGGATCCAGAGGAAGTGCACAAGGTTGAGTCCTTTAGAGTGAATAGGAGGAGAGATGACTTGCGAAGTTGTGAAGACACAAAATCATTGGGACCATCCAACATCGGAGGTGACAGGTGGAAATAGATATAGGGTGCTCAGGAAATCAGACATCGAGAGATTTGTAAGGAGCAGAGGAGAAAATGCATGAAAGGCGAAATCATTCTGGACCGTTGGATCCGGGGTGACAGGTGACTAAAATCCACACACATCAGTGGATTGGGCACCTGGAGAATGAAGGCGAAGACTGGAGAAAATACCCAGGAACTGGGAGGCGAATAGATCCTAGCCGTCCATCAAGGAAGACGTGTGGCAACCGATCAACATTTCACTGAATCGTGACTTGGAGAATTCAAAGCCCAAGTTTGCGAAAACTCGCAAAACGTGAATTCGCGAAAATATCACAACCATTGATTAGGGAACGATCTGGACCATTGATTGTTCCAGAGGAATTTTGACATTTCGGGAGTCAGGAGAACATAGGTGATTCACATCAAGAATTCTCGATACGCGAAATCCCAATGTGCTTGAGAGTTGAGCCCCGAGTCATGATGAATGTTCACATGGACGGAGGCCAAGGGAGGAGCTAGGGACCATTAATCTCTTTTTGGGATTTCAGGAGCTGGGGAGTCAGGGTTGGATCACTCGTAAAGTCCCGACACACGAAATCGCGACGCGCCTTGTGATAGGCATGCGGTCACAGCCTGTGGTCGCATGGGGAAAGATTGTGCCAAGTGCTTGTTTGCGCGGGTGCAGTTTCATTAGGGCCTATGGATCAGATAGCAGGATTCCATCTTCAGGGAATCGAAGAGCCATTCCGGCTCAATAATGTGAAGATCCATCAACGAGGAGGTCAGTGGACCTTGCCGAGGCAGAGGTAGCTTTGGGGTCTACATCAAGTGGTATCATAGCTACTTTATGTTTGTAGATTTTAGGAATATGGAGGCAATGTAAATAAGAAGACAGTTCGACACCATCAAGTGGTATCAGGATATAAATATAAGGTGTTGATGCTCTATGCATGGAGATCTGTTTGCATGTAAGCAACAGACATTTGACAGCCAGGTGAGATGAAACGAGAGAGGAAAAATATGGCTACTGAAGGCCATGAGCATGGTCCAAGAGAAGACCGCCAACAGAAAATCAAGGCTGAGATAGACAAAGAGATCAGTGAGGTAAGAGCATAGATGGAGAATCTTGCATTTAAAATGTAGCATGATGCAAGGGTGCATTGGGTGTATGAGTGGCCCATGAAGAAGAAGGTAAAATGGTCGATTAAGAATTTTTTGGCCAAAGGAAAACAAAGGTTGTTGAGAGGATGGCTAAGGTATGTTGAAAGCCTCAGAGGTGAAGAGGAAATGGTTCATATTTGTGAGCCATAAACTAGGAAGAGTCTTAGTGATGATGAGCATAAGAGATTAGAGAAGGGTCTCAGAAACTGCTTGGTGAGTAGTGAAGAAAGTTCAGATTTCCAGGTGGGCAATGAGATGGGATCATTGGAGGATCTCATAGACTACCAGGAGGGTAGGGAATAAACCCCATATTTCTAGGTGGGCAAGGGAGAGGAGATGAGACTGTCTGATAGTCTCATGAACTCAGAGGTGAGTTTAGATTAACAAAGAGTGTTGATAGAGAGGGAATATCAGAGGAGTGTTCTGATCATTGGGGGAATTCAGATATTCCTACCAAGTATCCCAGTTGAGGCCACAACACATTTTGCAGATGCAGCATTAGAATAAGGACAACCAACAATGACTGTCATAGAGGAAGAAGAAATGGAACATATGCTAATATCTTTCCCAGCAGAATAAGAGCATGGAGTTAAAATGTTTGCTCCATGGGATAAGGAGTTAGAGATGCTGGAGGATTGGTTGAATAATACAGAGCTAGTAGATGACTGTGATGAGCATACAATCATGCTTATTGTGGGAGAAGATCATTCTACATAATTTCTCAGAAATTTCAGCCAGGGTGTTGGATGGATGATGACTGCAGCACTGAGGCCTACAACATGATATGGATCAGAATTCCAGTCTGAGGAGAAGCTGGAAGAAGTTGGAGATGAACCAATAGAAGAACTGGCAGAAGATAGTTTGTCAGAGGAAGAATATGAGCAACAAATCAGTAATGAGACTGCAGAAATGGAGTTTGCAACAGGGTGGAAAGATAAAGCCACAAGAGATGGATAAAACAACAAAAAGGACCAAGATAATCCACCCATTGATAAAGAGGAGCTGCAATAGAACATGCAACATAAAGAGAGACAACCACTAGAGAAACTAGACAAGGAGATAGAAGAGATAAGAAAATTGATGTTGAGGTCAGCAACATAAACTGCCAGTGAGGAAAAGTTGAGTATAAGGAAGCCTACCATAGCAGCATGGAAGAAGCAACAATAGAAACAAAGCAGTGGAGCAGATGGACAGCTCCAAAAGACAGTTTTGGATCTAGGTGGATTTCAACAGAGCTGAGAAGCTCATGGGAAGGAGCTCATGAATTTTTCACAGCAGTGGAGTATGATGCAGGATCATCGCTCCAACCCAACAACCCGCCAGTTAGACAATACATTCAACGTGCAGTCAAGGAAGGGTGATGCACCAACCCTCTCACTTTAAATTTTAGAATGTAATTAAATGTTTGTAAGGATGGAAGATCCAAATCATTGCCTTTGTATAGGCTGTAGATAGATTCTCCTTTAATGACTGACAGAATGATAAGATCTAGATCCAATCTAGACTATACAACCATTGATTGTAATTCAATGTAAATTAATGAGAGTAGGTAGCTTGGAGGGAAGGCTTGAGGAGCCCCTCTTTATAAAATATATTTGTATCTAGATTCATTAGAGTTTTGGAGGAGACAACAAGAAGAGATAGGAATAATAGAAGAGAAGAAGAGAGGAGTCAAGACTCTGTTGTAGTCGGAGCTTGAAAACATTGTAATATTGGCATTCTGAGATTAATACAAAGAGCAATTTTTCCTGCATGAGAATCTTTGTGTGTTTGTGTGTATTTGAATGAATGTATTTTATGTGTTTACATGCATATGTTGTAGATGTATGTTAGATTCCATCTGTAGGGATAGACAAAATTCATTGTCTGTGAGTTTCTTTGATTTCAGTCTGGGGTTTTTGTGGCCTAATGCCAAGTTTGTGAAAACTCGTGAAATGTGAATTCGTGAAAATATCACAACCATTGATCAGGGAACGATCTGGACCGTTGATTTTCCAAGAGGAATTTTGACATTTCGGGAGTTGGGAGAATAGAGGTGATTCACATCGAGAATTCCTGATACGCGAAATCTCAACGCACTTGAGAGTTGATCCCCGGGTCATGATGAATGGTCACATGGACGGAGGCCAAGGGAGGAGCTAGGGAACATTAATCTCTTTTCTAGATTTTAGGAGTTGGGGAGTCAGCGTTGGCTCACTTGCAAAGTCTCGACACGTAAAATCGTGACGTGCCTTGTGATAGGCATGCGGTCATAACCTGTGGTTGCATGGGGGAAGCTTGCGCCAAGTGATTATTTGCATGGGTGTAGTTTCTTTAGGGAATATGGATTAGATAACAGGATTCCAGCAGGGAATCAAAAATCCATTTCAACTCAAAGGAATTTGAACGATCCTTGATTGGGAGGTCAACGGACCCTGCCGAGGTAGAGGTAGGTAGGGGTCTGCACCAGTTTTTCAACCTCTGGCTCTTGCTTCAAAATAACCTTCTTCATCATCAAGGATCTTCCATCCTCTGCACCTTATGCCTCAACATCTCTCTTCTGCGCTTTTGATATGTGAGCTTCACCTCCTTTCTTTCTCTCGGGGAAATCCCAAGACATATGTCCTGTCTTTCCATAGGAATAACACCTTAGTTCCCCTCCTCTGCCTCTTCCTCTTCCTCTGGGAAAATAACATCTACCACCACTTTGTCTTTTGTGAGAACTTTCTCCTCTTTCAGAGTGACTATGTGGTTTCTTCGCCTTGTCTTTGGGATTTTTTGCTTTATCCTGGGCAACTCCCTTACCTTTGTTTAAGTTTCTACCTCTGTTATGATGACTCTACTTTCTATCCAAATTCTCTTCTACCTTCAGCGCCATTTGATATACGTCCTCTACATCCCTTACTGTCGCCATATTGATCTCATATTGAATTTCATATCTCAACCCATTAATATATCTGGAAACTTTCTCTTCATCTCTCTCTCTCTGTCCAACTCTAATTTTCGATTTGTAGAACTCTTCTGTGTACTCCTTCACAACCAATCCTCTTTGTCTCAGGTTCTACATCCTCCTAAACAGACTTATCTGGTAATATTTGGATACAAATTTTGCCTTAATCTTGGATATCATTCGATCCCAACTCTTGATCTTTTGTTTTCCCTTGCTCCTTCTATCGGCTTGCAGTTCATCCCACCATAGTGTTGCATGTCCTTTTAATCTAGTGACAATATGTCTTACCATTTTATCCTCTTAGAAATCCTCATAGTTGAAATACTTATCCATTGCTTGAATCCAATCAAGCAATTCCTCCGTGTCTAAATTTCCTTCATAAATAGGGATGTCAATCTTCACTCTGGCACCCAATTTGACAACTTCTCTCAACAAGCATTCTTCTGCAACATCCTCAACTACAACTTCTTCTTCAACTTCTACATTTTTTTATTTTTGCCTCGTTGAGGTCTCCAACATCATGCCTTCTCCTTTGTGATTTTTCCATGGCATCCAACCTCACACGTAGTTCTCTGATCTCTCTTTACATAGCTCTGGTGGTTACAGGTGGGTCAACACATCTTCTAGGAGGCATGGTGCTGACGCTTATCTTTCATCCCTACATAAGTTAATTTTGTATTGGGCTTTGATGCCACTTTGATGCAAACCCCCTTCCCTCCAAAGGGCTTCTTGACCTCCTGATATTGGATCATTTTAATTTCTGGGTCGAAGTGACTCCTTGGGTCCTCATGGGAACCCGAAACTATTCTACCTGTTATCCCCCACTTTCAGGGATAACTGGGAGATCATGTCTCCAGGCCCATATGTATTAGAAATGGAATACTGAGAGAAGGATTGACTTCAGCATGGCCATGGTAGGCCCACCTTTTCTCTCTCCCAACATCTTTATCATGTCAGCAATAGTAGCAGCCTCCACCACCATTGGCTTGGTCTTGTTTCAGAGAGGGTTTTTGCTTCATGAGGTAATTAGTTCAGGTATCATGGTATGTGTTACTTTGATCATCAAAACCATTGATTGTATGCATCTGATTCCTTTTATTTCTAACAACTTCTTGGATCTTACACTTGTCCACTTGACCATGCTTTGGGGATTGACATGGTGTCTTAGTAAGGCTATGTATGGTGGTTTTGGTTAGCCACTGGGGTGGTCTTTGAGAAGCCACCATCTGCTCCATTCACAATTTCACTTCTCCATCTTGTTTCCTGCTCACCTGTCCCATTCCACTTGTTCGGGCACTGGGTTGATCTCTTTTAGGATTGCATCTTATCTAGTGGGAAGAAGGGGCTAAAGGTCCATAAGGTAAAAGAAAGCTAGTAAAAGATAAAAGCCTAAGAATAAAACCTCGATATGCTTTGCCTAGGGATCCACAAGAAATAAATAAAAGGATTCTCAACAAGAAACAAGAGGGACCCTAAAAATAATAAGACAATACCTAACCAGAGGATAGGGGGTCTCATCACGAGCCAACCTATTAGGTCCATGGGTACCTAACAGTATGACATTTCCATCAACTGGTTACCATGCCAGGGCAATGACCTTTGGTTGCATGGCCAAGGGAAAGGGGGTCTCATCACGAGCCAACTTTCTCATTTATTTGAAAGTACTTGTGGGTAATGCTGTCACCACACCAAGACAGTGTCCCCTAATTATCTCTTGAGAAAAAAAGGAAAGAAAAAAAGCAATAAAAAATGAAACAACAAAAATAATAAAAGGCATAAATGGGCTTGGAAAGAATTGCATCCATGACAGGTAAAAATAACCTTCTACAAAGGCACCCATAGGTAATACATTGCATCTTCAGCCTACACCCACCTGCTTGGACATCGCTTAACCACTTCATCGACTTACATGGCTTGGAAGAGGTCTCTTCCGGGAACTTCCTTTATTCAGTGGACACTAACCCAATAGGATGCCTTGCCCTTTTCCTAGACTTGTATAGCAGGTTTGTGTAATGTCTTTGAGATATTGATTGATCTATTAGGGGTTTTATGCATATGTTTATTAATATTGATGATGAAATGTGATTGACATTGCTATGATCCTTGTGAATGATGAGCCCATGGAGGGCGTAGATTTTGATGTGCAGGACCATGCCCAGTACCATCTTGGACCGATACACACGGGGAGATGATCAGTTCATACCTCCATGGGGTTGAAGATCCCATGAGGTGGATGTTGAGACCCCATCAGGGGGAGATACATGATAGAGATGGATCTGGAGCTTTGCATCAGAGGAGAATAGGACATTCCACCAGAGGCACCCCGACAAAGCTTGACCTAAGGCAGATGACCCTCTCTCAGTGGAATGTTGGCCTTGGTAGGCCTAGGACGTCACCACCTTGACCATGACATCACCCAACATCATGGAATCTTTTGGAGGAATATTAGGAAACAATGGCATGTGTGGCAAGTTGGAGGCTATCATTTTGCTCCAAGATACCCCATCTTCCCTAAAAGGGGCTAACATCTCCCTTGGAGGGGATTTTACTGTCTTTTCAGCTTGATTTAGGATTTAATTTGACAATTTAATGTAAAACAATATGATTTTGGTATTTTGGCCTTGCCATCCTTTTACATGACCTAAAAAGTAAAATGAGGTCATGATATTGTATAAATGGAGGATTTTATCCTTCATTTCATCATCAGTCATTCACTCCATAAGGAGTTATGAAATTTGTGCCCTATATTGGGTATTTGGCTTATTTGGTGAGGCCCACTTGTTGAAGGAAGATATTTTTGGCATCTCTTGGCTTTTCTCTTGGTGGAAGGTGTTCCAACTAGGGTTTGCATGCTATTTCATGGTGATATGTAAGTGTTTTTTCTGCAAAACTTCATAAATGAATGGTTGTAGTCTTATTTTATTGCATATGTTTATAATTTGCTGAAAAAAACCCTAGATGAAAAGAACACAAGTAGGTGTTGGCAGCCAATTCACATTTTCACTGTCCTATAAGCTGCCTACACCAATGTTTTGCAAACCTTAATTTTTCGTCGCAATTCTCAAATAAATGACACTTTTATTTTGCGTTGTTCGCACACTTAACTTCGTTTTGTTTTCACGACTGTAAGCGTGAAAACTTGGTCTTTCGAAGTCGCATTTAAATCATTATTGAATTGTCGTTATCATTCTTGTCGATATTTCCATTGCATTTATATTTCACTTATCACTATGCAGTTTGCAAAACCCTTTTCGATCTGTACTCATTGGACATTCTTTGACTGATTATGTAATTTTGTTTCATTAAATTGCAATGCATTGGCAGTTGGATTTACATGTTATTTGATCAAATTACTTTTCACATTGGCTTCATAAAAGCACATAGGTGTTATGTTTAAACCCTTGATAGATATCATTTAATATGACACCTAGTTTGTGTTATCAAAACCATTGGCTTGTTAGTTATATGAAAATCATTGGTATTATGGTTTAAACCCTTGGTGTAAATCGTTCTATACACCGCATGTCGCATGGTTAAACAATTGGTATTGATTTCAATTTGTGTGTTTGTTTTCAAAACTATGGTATAACCATTACTTGCACAAATGGTTAATACACTTACCATTGATTTCATTGGTCGGGCAAAGGACATAATTGTTAAACTATACAATAGTGGGTTGAACAGCTATAAGCATCGGCGGTTGTACCATTGGCAATGACTATTCTGCATGGCAGAAATAACTCCACCACCTTCGCACGATGTCATCAATGCTTATCCCTATCCTTGCTTCACCTCTGTTAGCATCGGGTAAGCCTGTGAATACTCTGCTCTGACGTATGCTATTATCCAAACCCTGGCTCATTCACCATGTGCTCTTCCTTATGGCACCAGTGGTGCAAATTGAGCCGAACGGTAGCCAAGCCTTTCTATTGTTCGACAATGCCCGGAAAGACTTAGAGGATAGTGGTTGGATCACCTTTGTACAATAGTTTGAGGGTTTTAATCTATTTGTTGCACAATAGTTCGCCCTGACTATCGATGGCTGTAGGGCCAAGGTAGGCGACATTCAGCTTGAGCTGAATGAGGAGTTCATTAGCTCTGCCACCGGGTTAGCATCCACAGGCCAACGATGGTTCAAAAACTCTAAAGTCGAGGAGGTGCCATGGCCACTACTGTTCGTCTCATGAAAGGTCACATCTTGTGACAGAGGTATGCCCATATCCACGCTTAAACTAAGATGGCATGATATTTTAATGGTGGTTAAACAATTCATGACCTGTGAGGGTCGATATGGGCTAGTTTTTCTTTATCACCTTCGACTGTTAATGAATTTTATGGGGTATCCATTAAATATTCCTTTCTACTTCCAGCGTAGCCTTTATAAAATGTCAAAAAGGTTTAAAAGGGAGAAGGCCGATAGTAGCCTATTCCACCATGGCCTAATCAGACTCATCGGTGTTCATCACTTGAATCTCCACGGTGATAGTTGGCAAGCTTTTATCTCTCGGAATGGTTTTGTTGATGCAGAGCCCATCCAAGTTAACAAGCCTGTGGTTAGTGAAACCAAGGTTGAGCCACCTGTTACCTTCGATGTCCTACTGCCCTCTCCTAAACCCTCGGTCTACGCTGATATTGATTTACCCGACGCTATAACTGAGAAGGTTGAGGCTATAAAAAAGCCTGTGAGCAAAAAGGTCAAGGGAAACCCTATTGTTGATGGAAAAGGTAAAAAGAATGCTCAGCTTATCTCGAGGATGGCTAGGAATAAACCTAAACCTAGTGCAGAGCAGAAGCCCATAGTCCTTAGTGAAGACTCAGACTCTGACATAGAACGCTTCCTATCTAGTGAGTACCCTTACTCTCAAGGTCTGTGCTCCGAGCCACCCTACAATTTTTTTTCTAATCTACCCCCTTGCCTAAGAAAAAATCCCAGTTACCTAGGGATCAAACTACCTAACAAAACCCTCGGAAATTTAACCAAACCCTCACCTGCATTTTCGAAGCGCGGACAGTCGTCATGTGACCAATGTGATGTATGGTTGGAACGATACTATATAGACGTTCCCTTATTACAGTCGAGGATCTAATCATTGGAAAACCAAGTTGCAGTGTTGACCAGCCAAAGGGACAAGCTTCAAGCAAAGGATAGGAAGCAGAAAACTATCGGTTCGATCATTTTTAGGAATGTTGAATCAGCTACAGCCATTGTCAACTCCAAAATGTCATGATCAAGTTGTCTGCTCGTCATCCAGGTATGAATTTTGATAACAGTTTCGTTTTGTGAATTGCTAGGATTAATATAATGATTTAAGTTTGGTTTTCAAATAGCTCTGTCTATTGTTCGAAATGACTCTGTTATAGGCATATCGAAAACGGTTATGTTGTTCATCCTGTATAGTGTTTTCGTTTTGCTAAAATCGAATATGGTAATGATTTTGTTATATGATTTGATCGTGCCCAGTTCAACAATTAATTGGTTTTTGATTGGATTTGATTCATTTGTTTGTCTTTTGAGTTAACGAAATCAATGGTTTGCTTTAGATTGGATTTGTTTGTATCCAAATTGAACAGGAGGTTTTCATGCTAAATTTAGAGCACGATCATGTTTTGATTTGGTATGATTTCATTGTAGTCGGATCACATCGACCCTGATTGAGTTTTGATGATTTGATTTTTTTGAAATGATTTCGTGAGTTTGGTTGTTACGATCTTTTAATATGTTGTGTCATGTAATCTTCTAAAACATGAATACAACTCTGTTCGACTCCGATTTGGAAAGAATGACTCTGTTTTATATGGAAATGATATTCTCATTTAAGCCTGTGCAAAAGATATCTACGCCCGAATCATGGAATGGTCTTGATTCACAACGACTATGTTAAACTTCAACTGTTCGATTTGCTCTTATATTGATTGGTTTGTTGTGTATCTTCAGTTAGTATGATTGTTTTTATAAGTTGGATTCGTATCAAAAATAGGCTTGATTTCTACTCTGTTAATTTAAATTTTCAAACGAGTTTGTTAACTCAGATCGAATTATGTTATTTCTGTCAAATTCGTATGAGGAAATTCTGGTAAATGTTCGTTTTAAAATGAATTCAAGAAATGATTTCATGAATGTTAATTGATTTTGTTTGTCCCAATTTGCAATAACAAAATGGTTGAACAACTCTTATGGATCATGTTATCAATTGATTGATCTCATTATGATTTTGTTTTTGACAATCTACGCATCAGTTTTGATTTGATTCGCTCATGGCATGGATCGTTTGTTATGTTAATACAATGATCTTGTTGTTTTCATATGGATTCGATCGTGTTTCCTGTTGATGGATGAGGCAACAAACGATTTCCTATTATTTTTTTAACTGTATCGATTTCCATTGGTTATGAATCAATTTCATTTCGGTTATCCAACATGATTCCGTTTACCCGATTTTTTGACAACAAATGAAATAGAGTACATGCATCTCTGTAGTCGTTTGATTGATCTCGGTCTTGTTTGATTTCAAATTATTTTAACGATTTCAATTTGAATGATTCATTTGTATTTCATATACTTGTTAATTTTAATTCTTTAAAGATTTGAATTGATTTTTATGCTGATTCTGTGTCTGATTTAGACCAGCTACAGAATCGCAAGATTCTGTAGCTAGTCTTTAGAAGTAGACTTTTATCATTTTCATTAACAAAATATTCTTCTAACTTGTCCATTTTTTACCCCTTTCAGGTACATCCGAATTACATTGGGCATGTTGGATAGTCTAGGAGATATTTGTGTGATTTAGTTTTTATTTTAGGTTCCTAGTTTAGTCAGACTTGGGATATTTTCCCAGATTTATGTAAATAGTTTTGATAACTTCCACATGGATGTTTTACCCTGTGGAAGGTCTTTAAATACTTATTATTTTTTTTGTAATAAGGAGAATCCTCACTTGTGGGAGAACTAGGCTATGGATTTCTAATACAGACTGAGACGAGAGTTGATGTTATTGCTACAACTTTCGCTTTCATAATATCAATCTTTTGTTTCAAGTTTATGCTCATCAATTTGCAGTTGATTATAGACTACTTTAGCTATCATAATCTATTGCAGAATGATATGATTTGATTAATGTGCTATCCATAATCTGATCTCTTTCAATATTTAAAAAAAAAAAAAAAAAGTACAACAATTACTTGGTTGCAGTTAATGAATCACAGATTTCTCTACTTCATTAATTGAATCATTTCATATAGATATTTGCATATGGGTTTATCTAACTGTGAATATTTATAAATCATAAGATTGTTGTAAATTTTTATGTCTTGTTTGTCTTGTAATTATATTGAAGAGCACTGCAGCTATCATTTACGAGAAGCTCCTGGATAATTCAGTGTGGGTTTCCTCCCTCCGATCAGCTAAGACAATCATCATACACAGGACAAACATGGAGCGTTTCTCTAGGTCAATTTGTTATTTATTTGTTTGGTTAATTTGTTGGTATAATATTAGTAGTTTAGTTAGATATATGTTTAGTTAGACTTGTAGTTAGAATTAGTATACTAGTTGTTTAGTTTAGTTAGTTATGTTTTATTTTTGTTCATAAAATTATAAAATCAACAAAAAATATCTCTCTCTGTCTTAGGGAAGAATGCAAATGAGTTTTTCAGGTTTTCATTCAAATCTGTAAATTGTAGATATTGTACATTTTGTGAATAAGTTTTATTTCCATTAGTAGTTATATATTTAATTAGTTAGATTTAGTATATTATTAGACAGTAGATTGTATATATAGAATAGTTAATTTTGTTTTAGTTTGTTTTAATAGTTATTTTTAGTTAGATTTGTTTAGTTTGTTTTAATAGTTATTTT
>SNQJ01S0110463.1:36836-61760 GCA_010110895.2 Picea sitchensis
CTTACTACAATGATCCAGGTGGATATCAGTGGCCACCCACCTCTTCCATTGGCTCATCACGGTTCGCCATCTTGGTTGTTTTTTTTCATGATTTTCACGTCCTCAACTTCCCAGGTCATTTTTTAGGCCTTAAATGATGTTTTTGTTTTTCATTTAGGGGATATGGGCAGCCATGGATGTCCTTGGTCCTACTAGCAATTGTACTTCTCATTTAGATATTTCCAACAAGCTATTGCGCACCCCAAATGGAGATTGTGTGAAAAAATTGTTCCCCTGAGAAGTTAGTGTATCAACTAACCACCTTAGGGACTGTAAACCTTTTGGCACTTTGCCTCACGGTGTTATGTTTTTGGACAATTAAGCTTCTTGATTTATGTTACAAGGTCATTATTCTGGTCTCTTGAGATATCTTTTTATGAATGAGCACATGCAACCACTAGTCTAATATAACTAGACATATTATGTCCTACAATATCTAGTCCCCTATATAACTCATAAAATGCAAGGGGTCAATTATTTTGAATATTTTTAAGAGTGCTAAGTGACATTAAATCATCAGATAATTTTTCAGAATAATTCTCCCTCTGATAGGACCAATTGTATCATCAAATTGCTCATGATTTGGTATTTGTTTTTCAAGAGCTTCTTAATATTTTTCAATAGGATAAAACCATCTTTGATTATTCTGTGGAAGAATAATCCCAAGCTCAAATGCTTCAGAAAATCTAGCTCTAAAATGATGCCCAAATCGTGGGACTCTGTTGGCAGCAATAATGTAATTTCTATTGTTTATAAGCTTCCTACACAGGATCTCTAAATTTTCATTACTCGTCATGAGAAACGACACTTATCACTTGTCGCTTTTTACATACCTTCCTTTCAATTTTTGTTTTCATGACTGTAAGCATGAAAACTCACAACTAGAATTCACACTTGGTTTCGATTTTTTATCAAAGGATAACTGTTCATATGGTCTATTGTCGAATTGTCGTCTTTCGCTATGAAATTGATTTTTTTCCTAGTTTATAACTCCTTGGTCCTAGTCATTCCTTGGTTACATAAGTAATTAAACCTCCCACTCATCAATATTTGATTAATATTAATGGGGTTTGATTCATAAAATTCTTTTAATACAATGTTTATTTCAAACTTTTACCTTGTAATCAAGTCATGAATGTGTGTTCTCTATGGTATTCAAATGCTTACATCCTTACACTACCCATATCCACAGGTATCATATGAGGTACAACGTGATATTATTTCTCTGTATGGCCTCGGGCTTCATGATCTCTTTCCCACGCATGGTGATTAACGCTCCTGCCTACCATTTAGAACTATCTTTGCATTGCATTGAGGAAACTCGGGACTATGGCTCTATGTTTTCTCTATCAAACCCTACCTCTGATTTCCATGTTGATTCCCTGCTATTAGCCATGGCTCCTGTGGTGAGGATTGAGCCCAATGGCATTCAGACCTTGTTATCGTTTGACAACGCTAAAGACAATCTAGAAAGGAATGATTGGCGTTTGTTTATTGAAAAGTTTGAGGGTTTCAATCTGAGAGTTGCTAAAGAGTTCGCGTTGACATTCGACGGTTGCATAGAAAAAATAGGAGACGTGCATCTTGAGGTAAACGAAGATTTTATAACCCAAGCTACCAGTTTACTAGCTGTGGGACAAAAGTGGTTCAAGAACGTAAAGGTTGAAGAGGTTCCCTGGTCATTGTTGTTCACCTCAAGGAAAATTACCAGCTGCGACCGAGGTATGCATGTCTCAGCTTTAAAACCTAGATGGCATGACCTGTTAGCTATTGTGAAATAGTTCATTACCTGTGAGGGAAGATTCGGGTTGGTTTTCTTGTATCACCTGCGATTACTTATGAGCTTTATTGATTTCCCATTGAACATGCCTTATTTCCTTCTTAGAAGTCTATACAAGATGGGAAAGAGGTTTAAGAGGCAGAAGTATGATTCTATTTTGTTCCATCATGGTCTAATTAAGATTATCATTGTACATCAGTTGAAATTAAACAACTATTGTTGGGATGCTTTTCTGTTATGAAATGGTTTTGGTAATAGTGAGTTGGGACAGGTTGACAATCCTGTCATCACAGAAACCCTTGTGAAACCTACCATGTCTCCTCCTTCGCTCATGCCCTGTGATCTTGTCTCTAATTTGGAACCCTCGACCTACCCTGATTCTACTCAACCCGACACTCAACCGGATTCATATCCTAAGAGTTGTGTTAAGACTGTAAAAAAACCACAGGGAGAAAGCTTAAAGGCAACGTCGATGTTAATTATAAGAGTAAAAAGGTTTCTCGTTGGGTCTCACGATGTGCTCGAAAAAAACCCAAACCTGGTCCACACACAGAAAACACAATTGAGATTAGTGAAGGTTCGGATTCGGAGATTGAAAGGTTCTTGGTCGAAGAGTATCCATACTCATACGGACTTTGTCCTGACAGACCCTATGATTATGTTACCAACCTACCACCGTGTCTAAAGGAAAATATTGATTTTCCTGGAATCAAACTCTGTGATGTACCTACATGTCAAATGGATGATTCTCCAGCTGTTAATAATATCAGTGCCAATACACAGTCTTTACATCCGCACTGTAATGAATGTCGATCCTGGATCGACAGGTATTACAAGGATGTGCCTTTACTACAGTCTCGGCTTAAATCTTTGGAAGAACAAGTGGATTCACTAACAAAGGAGAATAGAAGACTCCAATCCATAGCTCAATCCAAAGACAAATGCCAAAAAACCATAGGGTCTATTATTTTTAAGAACGTGGAAGTAGTGACAACAATAGTAAATTCAAAGATTACTTGATTTGTTTGAATCCCTTAATTTGAGGTATGATTTTTTTTAAAGTTTAGTATGATTTTGTCTTTCTCAATTTAGGATACATGATTTGTTTGCATAGATTAATTTTTAGTTTGTTTTGATTGATTGAATAAAATATGATTCTAGTTATAATTATAACTAGCTACAAAATCGTGAGATTCTGTAGCTAGTTAGAAAAATTTGAATTACTTGTTTTTGATAATTGGAAATACATCTGAAATCTTTTTATTTTTATTTGTTTTCAGGAACCCATGATTTCTAAGGAGATTTGAAGCACTGTTGGCATCTCTTAGCCATACTATATTTATGTTTTTAGTTAATAGATTAGGCTGTTAGTTTTGATATCAAGTAAAATTTGGGAGGTTGCATCCCCCACATTTTTTGAACAGATTAGATGTTATCAACAGGAAACATTTTGTTCTTGGAACCTATATAAGTATGTTATTTTGTAAACTTGAGATCATCTCTTCCTTGGGCAAGACTATGGATTTTTCATTTATAGACTTGAATGAAATATAATATTGGTTACAGCTTTAGCTTTTCCATATTGTGGTTTTATTCAAGTTATGATTGTTTCAATTTGCAATTATATTGTGATTGCTTTCGCTGTCATGGTTTACTACAAGTTGGCATGATTAAAATTTATATGTTATCCATGTTTTATGTTCTAGATTTAAAACACAACAATCATTTTGTTCACACTTAGATTAATAAATTTATCTTCATTATTCGTTGAACATTTATACACAAGTTCTCACAACATGATTTATCTTAATGTGGTTGCTTGTGAAATTATGAGATTGTTGTGATCGTATCTCTTATATGTTCTATCATTCGAATTCCATTATTACTGCTTCACATTTATGAGAAAAAATTGTAGGATCTGTTGCGGGTTTACCTCATCAGACAGGGAGATTGGATGCTACACACGGAACAAATATTGGATGCGATAACAGGTCAGTTTGCTAGTCTAATTTCATTAGTTTAATGAATACAGAAATTGCCTGTAGCTAAAACATCTTCTACTATCTATGATTTTAGTTTTCAATTAGACAGTTTGATATTCTATTTCTCAATTATGAACATTATAAGAAAATAAATCAAAAAGATTAAATAACGTTACTGTTATTTAAAAACTCATTTTTTATTCGATTTTCGCGAATTCAGATTAAAATTCGTATTATGTACATATTATATTAGAAATAGAACCATTTGTATATATTGTACATATAATAAGTAGATTTATGTTCTAAATATTAGTCAATTAAATTGTAAATATATATTAGATTTATATACAATTTTTAGCGATTGTTTTTCATCAAGTTATTTCTCTCTTTTATTCGTTTCTTTTAGGATTCTTAGATTGGCTAACAGAGCCATTAAACCCGTCAGAACGAGTTACACCAAACGGCTTGGGTTATTTAGACAACCCCGAACCAGACTCGTTCTTCCAGTTGACGAACGATCAATTTTGCCCGTCAACAAATGGCGCTAGAAGGAGGGTCGACTGACAAGATGGCCTTGTAGGAGCCTTTATTTTAAATGTATTCAATTTCCCCATGGATCCCCAAATCATTGTGTTGGAATATGCTTTCAACTTTTCATTACCCGATGTTCCCAATGAGATAGTATCTCGCTTGTCCAAACTCACCTTTGATGGTGGAGGCAATACATATGCTAAAGACCACCTTAACAAGTTTTGGTGCAAATGCATCAAACATGACATCTCAGATTTAAGAGTTTTATGCAGACTGTTCACTTTTACTTTTAGAGGTCGGATTAAACATTGGTTTGAATCCTTTCCAGCATGTCACATTTTTTATTGGTTTCAATTTGTAGATGAATTTCTAGATGCTTTTGAAATTTATGATTTTGATTAATTATGTGAAGAATTTAATACTACGCTAATCAACGACGATTCATCTTCGAAACACTTTTTGACAAGAGTCTATCATATACTCTGTAAATTTAATCTCGATGACATGTCATTTGCATTAAATATCTTCTATGATGCTTCCATCCCTTTAATCTAGTCATATTCAATCATGAACGAAGAACCAATTGAAAATTCTATCACTCAACTACAAGAACAATTTTCTTCGCAAGATGAGAAGAATCCTTCCGATAATGTTGAACAAGCTAGGGAGGTAGAATCTATTGACCAGGTTCTTAATGACAACCAAATTATTTTTTCCTCTGAATCATTGTATTTTCAGTCTTCGACCAGTATGGAAGAAGATTTGTTTCTGGATCAAGGTGAATATCCTCATTCTTGTAACTCATGCTCTAATCAATATTTAAAATCAGTCATTGAAGAACACTTAAGCGACGAAAATATTCTTAAACGTTCTAGTACTCCTATGAAACTGATTAGAGAAGAAGATATGCAACTAGAAAAAGAAACCTTAAACCTTCATCCTCAAAATGCACTTTGTCCACAGGAAAGACTAGATGTTTGTCACATAAATTTTGAATTATCTATCACACAGAAGGTAAATCCAGATGATCATATTATGTTGAGGAATTCGTCACCAAAACAGAGTAAGAGTTTTAAAGAAAGTGAAGAGAAATGTCTTGAGAATACCATTGTTAATTATCATAGTTCAAGAGATTCTTTTCATGTGCTTATTTCTGATTCCTTTTATTTTTTATATCTTGATCTATTCCTAGACTCTGTTGGAAGTAATGGATTATGAAGGTAAGTGTGATATGTTTCTGTTACCATTCTTAATAGAAATGCCTGATTTTGTTTCCATTGCAGGATTGGAGTTACTTCGATGGCTACATTGGAAGCATGACTTCACGTAGTATTCTGATTTGTTTAATAGTTAGGGTAGGTTTAGGAATAGGTTTTCTTTCTGTTTTATTTCTCACTATTTCTCTTTGTAATAATGCAGTCATGAATGCAAGTGGGCACACCATGAGAACCATAATACGACTGTTGTCAGGGAAGTCCTCTTGATCCTTTTCTCTTTGCTTTTAGTTGAACATTTATTTTCAAAAACACAGTATCGTCATGAAAATCGTAAATGGAAAGTAAAGAGATAAATAAATCTGAATCAACCCTGACCCAAGGTACCATGAGTAGGACTTATTTCACATCAAATAGGATTTTTCTACTTTCTTTCAGTCTCCCAAGGGATTTTTTGCATGATGTTTTCAGATAAACCTTCTGTACAATTTTTTTTTTTTTGGATTTCTTTGCTTTCCAATTTTTCTTTGCTGGTTGGTTTTGATTTTCCTTTTCAGTCTTTCTTTTTGAAACACACATGTCCGCATCATGGGCTAGCTCATACAAAGAGAACAGAAAAGTTCCCCCCTAAAATGACTGCTGAAAGTTGTTTAAACATCAATTGTGATATTTTCCTGAGTTTGTAGCCATGTTAAAGATAACTCGTTGTTTGAAAAGTGTTGATTTCAATCTGCAACTGAAGGTACTCACGATCATCCATAAAAATTCTTTTTACATTGTCACTGTTCCTTAAGAGAACAAATCAGATATGTCTCCCTGCTCTTGAAAGTTGGTTTATTAACAAACTATTTCTAGATCTTAGTGAAGGACAGCTAAGAAAATTTCTTCAAGTTCTGTAATTTACTAAGATGTGTCCCAAAACCAGGATTTTCAGCGTCACCCCGCTCTATTAAATATCTTTAAAACTAAATAAATTTTCAGAGATCTGTGGGAAGTGCTTGTAAAGCCACCGGGATACTGAACAGGTCTGTTGGTAGTGGGTAAGTGCATGCATGACGCCAAGATAACTTCGTCGGGGTATTGAAAAAGGCCTACTGGAAGCAAAGCAATGTCAGGTATATGAAAATTCTCAGATATGGATTCATTTGACCTTAAATGTCCTTCGTTCTGATCTAGAACTTCTTGGCAGGATACAGATATCGGAGTGGGTTGAATGAAATCCCTATCGAGGCTATGGGCGCCTGCTGGCAGAAACGGCCCTATCAATAGTATTGAAGATTTTAAATCGTGACTCTCTTCTGTTAAGATTGTTGTCAGTTTTTGTCTTTTTAAAATAACAATAATCTGAAACTGGAATGCATTTTAATTGATTGCGATGTTTATACATATTTTTTTGGTTGTTTTCGATTCGAAGTTTTTCTGATTATCCTAATCTAAACTCGTTCATTTGGAAGAGATAACTGCTTCTCCCAGCGTGTCGCCATTGATGGCAGCAATAATGTAATTTCTATTGTTTATAAGCTGCCTACACAGTATCTCTAAATTTTCATTACTCGTCATGAGCAACGGCACTTATCACTTGTCTCTTTTTACATACCTTCCTTTCGATTTTTGTTTTCATGACTGTAAGCATGAAAACTCATAGCTAGAATTCACACTTGGTTTCGATTTTTTATCAAAGGATAACTGTTCATATGGTCTATTATCGAATTGTTGTATTTCGCTATGAACTTGATGGTTTTCCTAGTTTATAACTCCTTTGTCCTAGTCATGCCTTGGTTACATAAGTAAAAAAACCTCCCACTCATCAATATTTGATTAATATTAATGGGGTTTGATTCATAAAATTCTTTTAATACAATGTTTAATTCAAACTTTTACCTTGTAATCAAGTCATGAATCTGTGTTCTCTATGGTATTCAAATGCTTATATCCTTACACTACCCATATCCCAAGGTATCATATCAGGTACAACATGATATTATTGCTCTGTATGGCATCAGGCTTCATGATCTCTTTCCCACGCATGGTGATTAACGCCCCTGCCTACCATTTTGAACTGTCTTTGCATTGCATTGAGGAAACCCAGGACTATGGCTCTGTGTTTTTTCTATCAAACCCTACCTCTGATTTCTGTGTTGATTCCCTGATGTTAGCCATGGCTCATGTGGTGAGGATTGAGCCCAATGGCATCCAGACCTTGTTATCATTTGACAACGCCAGAGATGACTTAGAAAGGAACGGTTGGCGTTTGTTTATTGAAAAGTTTGAGGGTTTCAATTTGAGAGTTGCTCAAGAGTTCGCGTTGACATTTGACAGTTGCAGAGAAAAAATAGGAGACGTGCAGCTTGAGGTAAACAAAGATTTTATAAGCCAATCTACCGGTTTACCAGCTGTGGGGAAAAAGTGGTTCAAGAACACAAAGGTTGAAGAGGTTCCTTGTTCATTGTTGTTCACATCAAGAAAAATTACCAGCTGCAACCGAGGTATGCCTGTCTCAGCTTTAAAACCTAGATGGCATGATCTGTTAGCTATTGTGAAATAGTTCATTACCTGTGAGGGAAGATTTGGGTTGGTTTTCTTGTATCACCTACGATTTCTTATGAGATTTATTGATTTCCCGCTGAACATGCCTTATTTCCTCCTTAGAATTCTATACAAGATGGGAAAGTGGTTTAAGAGGCAGAAGTATGATTCTAGTTTGTTCCATCATGGTCTAATTAAGATTATCATTGTATATCATTTGCAATTAAACAATGATTGTTGCGATGCTTTTCTGTTACGAAATGGTTTCGGTAATAGTGAGTTGGGACAGGTTGACAAGCCTGTCATCACAGAAACCCTTGTGAAACCTACCATCTCTCCTCCTTCTCTCATGCCCTATGATCCTGTCTCTAATTTGGAACCCTCAACCTACACTGATTCTACTCAACCGGATTCATATCCTAAGAGTTGTGTTAAGACTGTTTAAAAACCCACAGGGAGAAAGCTTAAAGGCAACATCGATGTTAATTATAAGAGTAAAAAGGTAGCGCGTTGGGTCTCACGATGTGCTCGAAACAAACCCAAACCCGGTCCACACACAGAAAACACAATTGAGATTAGTGAAAGTTTAGATTCGGAGATTGAAAGGTTCTTGGCCGAAGAGTATCCATACTCATACGGACTTTGTCCTGACAGACCCTACGATTATGTTACCAACCTACCACCGTGTCTAAAGGACAATCTTGATTTTCCTAGAATCAAACTCTATGATGAACCTACATGTCAAATGGACGATTCTCTAGCTGTTAATAATATCAGCACCAATACACAGTCTTTACAACCACATTGTAATGAATGTCGATCCTGGATCGATAGGTATTACAAGGATGTGCCTTTACTATAGTCTCGGCTTAAATCTTTGGAAGACCAGGTGGATTCGCTAACAAAGGAGAATAGAAGACTCCAATCCATAGCTCAAGCCAAAGACAAATGCCAAAAAACCACAGGGTCTGTTATTTTTAAGAACGTGGAAGCAGTGACAACAATAGTAAATTCAAAGATTACTTGATTTGTTTGAATCCCTTAATTTGAGGTATGATTTTTTTTTAAGTTTAGTATGATTCTGTCTTTCTCAATTTAGGATACACGATTTGTTTTCACATATTAATTTTTAGTTTGTTTTGATTGATTGAATAAAATATGATTCTAGTTATAATTATAACTAGCTACAAAATCGTGAGATTCTGTAGCTAGTTAGAAAAATTTGAATTACTTGTTTTTTATAATTGGAAATACATCTAAAATCTTTTTATTTTTATTTGTTTTCAGGAACCCATGATTTCTAAGGAGATTTGAAGCATTGTTGGCATCTCTCAGCCATACTATCTTTATGTTTTTAGTTAATAGATTAGGCTGTTAGTTTTGATATCAAGTAAAATCTGGGAGGTTGCATCCCCCACATTTTTGGAACAGATTAGATGTTATCAACAGGAAACATTTTGTTCCTAGAACCTATATAAGTATGTTATTTTGTAAACTTGAGATCATCTCTGCCTCAGGCAAGACTATGGATTTTTCATTTACAGACTTGAATGAAATATAATATTGGTTACAGCTTTAGCTTTTCCATATTGTGGTTTTATTCAAGTTATGATTGTTTCAATTTGCAATTAGATTGTGATTGATTTCGCTGTCATGGTTTACTACAAGTTGGCATGATTAAAATTTATATGTTATCCATGTTTTATGTTCTATATTTACAACACAACAATCATTTTGTTCACACTTAGATTAAGAGATTTATCTTCATCATTCGTTGAGCATTTATACACAAGTTGTCACAGCAGGATTTATCTTAATGTGGATGCTCGTGAAATTATGAGATTGTTGTGATCGTATCTCTTATATGTTCTATCATTCAAATTCCATTATTACTGCTTCACATTTATGAGAAGCAATTGTAGGATCTGTTGCGGGTTTACCTCATCAGACAGGGAGATTGGATGCTACACATAGAACAAATATTGGATGCGATAACAGGTCAATTTGCTAGTCTAATTTCATTAGTTTAATGAATACAGAAATTGCCTGTAGCTAAAACATATTCTATTATCTGTGATTTCAGTTTTCAATTAGACAGTTTGATATTCTATTTCTCAGTTATGAACATTATAAGAAAATAAATCAAAAAGATTAAATAGTGTTACTGTTGTTTAAAAACTCAATTTATATTCGATTTTCGCGGATTCAGATTAAAATTCGTATTATGTATATATTATATTAGAAATAGAACCATTTGTATATATTGTACATATAATAAGTAGAGTTATGTTCTAAATATTAGTCAATTAAATTGTAAATATATATTAGATTTATATACAGTTTTTAGCGATTGTTTTTCATCAAGTTATTTCTCTCTTTTATTCTTTTCTTTTAGGATTCTTAGATTGGCTAAAGGAGACATTAAACCCATAAAAATGAGTTACACCAAACGGCTTGGGTTATTTATACAACCCCGGACCGGACTCGTTCTTCCAGTTGATGGATGGTCAATTTCGCTCGTCAACAAACTCCTTGACACTTATTTTGAGTTGATGTTATCAAAATATCTTTGATATTCATTGTACTAACCTCCATAATAAAATAAATTCTATCATTAATTTCTAAGGTCTCATTAACTTCACTTGTCCTATTATTTAGGAATTTGATGATTTCATAGGCAATTTTAACTTATTTAGGAATTTGATGATTTCATAGGCAATTTTAACTTTGTCCCATAATTTCCCCCAAGATCTTTTCACCTTCATGCTCAAGATTTTCCTCTCCATATTTTTTTTTTCTCTCAATCACATTGAAGTAGAATGAACAATATAGTGTCACATGTGCAAAACACATGACATAACTCCTAACTTGTAACCCTCCTCACCACAACTACTAACTACTAGCAATTGTTACAATAACAACTCAAAACTTCCTATATATTATAGTTAATTGGAATGGTTACAAAAGATTCCTTAATATACTATAGAATCTACTAGATGTAACTCACTCATACACATAGGAAAAAAATTCTCCATTATATTAGTAGAATGAACAATGTAGTATATCCCATGAGCAAATCACATGACAAAGCTCCTAACTCATAACCCTCGTCACCACAACTACTAACTACTAGTAATTGTTACAATAACCACTCCAACTTTCTTATTTATAGATGATTGGAATGGTTACAGAAGATTCCTTAATATACTACAGAATCTGCTATATATAGCTCACTCATACAAAAGGGTCTACACCTTTAAAGAGACAAGTAGAGGGCTGGAGGTATTGGGCATAGAGTGTGAATAAGATATCTCATTTGCTTCTATGTACTAAGGTTTTGGTTGAATTGTATACTCAAGCTCATGCAACCTCATAACTTTTGCGGAGTCACCTTTTTTTTATAAACCAAGCATCTTAAAAATGATAAAAGTCAATGAATATAATCCAATTTTGAAGGGGAAACATCCTTTTACATGATATACACTCCACAAGACAATATATGATGATTCCAAGATCTAGGTCTCCCGGATACATATATGAGAATAAAGGTACAACACATGAAAGGGCATACTGAAAGGTTCTAAAGGCACTTATACCGTAACACTAGAAATTTAAAGATCCCAGTCATATAGGGTTTGGCTAAGGTTTTGTTATTAACATGGGGCCTTGTCCAGGGTTTAACATGCTGATGTAGGATCATCGCCCACCCTCAACACACCAACCTGGTTAGAACATTGGTGCAAATTCAAGGAAGTAGAAAATCACTCTCCTCATTTTTCCTCTCTTTGAGATTTAAAATGAATTAAGGGAAATTAATGTTGTTTAATGGAGGAGCCAAGTTGTGCTTTCACACAAGTTGTAGATGAGGCTGCCTTAAGTGGTTGATGGTAGGAGGGAACTGCATCCGATTCAAATCAGATTTACATCATTGTAATATGCCTCATTAGTCAAGCATTTTGAATGGTGATTAGACACCTCTAAAGTAGTTGGAGGGAAGCCTCTGAGTCCCTCTTGTATAAATATTTATAGTGTTTCACAGTAGAGGTTGTTGTGGTTGATGAGAGCTCTGGACCTACCACAAAATCCGTACTCACATATTTTAAATTGGTATCTTATTGTTAGAAAAGAACGATTTTCTTGTTTACCATTTTCCTGTGTAATGGATGTTTGTTTCTAAATGTCATTATGTTTGTTTATATTGTAGATGTATGTTAGAATTCATCCTAAGGATAGAGATAGAACCCTATATCTGTGAGTTGTTGAATTAGTTCTCGTTCTTTAGGCTAAGTGCAAGGAGGCGAATAGAGAATTGAAACTCATGGAGACGCATGTATGAGGTGTGTCTCCTGGAACTCTTCGGGAAGCTAGAGGAGAACGTGGTGAGGAGGGGAACCCTGCAATTCATATAGATCAAGGGAGAATTTCGTTTTGAATACCTTTGAAGGGAAATTATGCTAAAGAGGAAGCATATACATATTTATCAAGACTACAGACCGCCAAGAGGGTATCGAAAGGTGTGTGAGCGCGAATAGGACCAACACATTCTGGAGTTTTGAGGACATTGAAGAAAGTCCCAGCATTGATGAACACTTTGAGGAAAGACAAGCTCTGGAAGTGTGCATTAAGTGGGGTAAATAAGTTTCCTTGGGAAAACTTGAAAGACTTCAGGAAGACTGAAGTAAGACCTATGCAAGGAGTGCATTAGCTAGCACTTGGTTATGTTGTGAGAAGCCATTTGAAGGCTTGATCGAGTGCAAGGAGTGTGCCAAAGGTGAAGTGAGTCCATCTCAAAATCTGAGGGGAAGCATGTCAGCCTGTGGAGGAACCGAAATCTGCTGCATATCACAGAAGAGAAAGAACCTTCAAGGTTGAGTCGAGCAAAGATAAGAAGAATAAGCATTATCGCACGCAAAATTTCTGCAAGGAGTGCAGAAATGGGTTGAGAACAATCCAAGTCTTGGGAAAAAAAGTGATAAGTGTTCACAAGGAGGGAGGACTTGCCAAAGTCCCTGAAAGCAAAGTAAATTTATCATCGTGGGGAGGACGGGTACGAAAGATCGAGATCCTGGAGTTAGAGCTCGAAGAAATTGCCAAGAGTGAAGAGAAATATTCAAAGTCGCCAAGAGCTGGAGTGAATCCAGCTTAGTTTGATCCGAGGGGGACACCGGGAACGTGATCCATGCATTTCAGAGGAGTAGTTCTCCAGAAGAAATCATAGGAGAACAAGTGAGAGACTCCCAAAGGACAGAGTCTGAATAGACCACATCCGTGGATCTAAAGGAGTGAAGGGGTCCATTGATCCTTGCACCACTTGAGTTCATCAATTCAGAATCCAGGGACATAGGAGTTGTTTGTTGTGAATTGGTCGAAGTCCCCGGGTCAAGAACTTTTCTGGTTTATCCTGCAGGACACAGCCCGGTGGGTATATGATGGAAAGGGACAAAGAAGAGAGCCATGAGGTTGAGAACCCGTGACTTTAGCAAAAGAGGGACCCGTGGAACTTACATCGGGTTCCAAAGCAGAGAACCGAAGAGTCAATTCAACTCAGTGATTTGAACCGATCCTAGACTGTGAGGTCACACATACCGAGAGAGGGGGTCCGTGAACAAGCGTGCCGTGAGCCAAAATTGATTTCTATAGGTAAAGGAGATAGAGTGTGGTGCTCTGTGGAGGTCAAGGTAAGGTGTGAGAAGATGGTAAACAAACTGTGTAATGCAAGTGAAGCAAGATGGTTACTAAAGGCCATAAGAATGATCAAGGAAAGGACTTCCCGTGAAAGAGAAAAGAGGAAATGGACAAGAAGCTCAGTGAAATCTGAGCGTAGATGGAGAAGTTAGCATTGAAGATGCAGTAGAAGGAAAAGGTACATTGGAGATATGAGTGGTCTTTTGAAAAGGACATCCAAGTGGCTTGTTCGTAATTTGTTGGCCAAGCGTGCTAGCCGTGTTAAAAAGGTGGTTGAGACATGTTAAAAATCTTAGTGGCGAGGGAAAGAATTCTAGAAGAGGTCTCATAGGTTTCCTGGTGGGAAATGAGAAGGGGTCATTTGATCTCATAAAACTACTGTGAGGGCAGAGGAGACATCCCGATTTTTCAGTTTGAAATGGATAAGAAAGGAGTGTGTGTCTGAACTATTTCGAGTTAGGGGAGAACATGTCAAAAGGGCACCCCAAAATAATTTACAGACTCAAGGGAGAATTTCAAGGTTGTTTAACAATTCTATGAAAGTTTGCAGGAGGAAGCATAAAGCGTAGTTATTGAAGACTCCTCGACGGACTTCGCTGTGAGGGAATCGGAGCAAAAGCAGCATGCATAGAACCAACACATTATGGCGGAGTAAGCGATGACATTGAAGAAAGTTCCAGTTTGTTCAACACTCGAGGGAAAGACAATCTCACAAGTGCATCGGGAAAGGTGGTAAAAAAGTTTCATTGGGAAAACTTGAAAGACTTCTTGAAGATTCAGTAAGTAAAGGGCCTCGCGGTAAGGAGGTGACCGTGCCAACACTTGGTTAAGTGTTGCGAGAAGATGTCTTGGGGATTTATCAAGCGCAAGGAGTGTGCCAAAGTTGAAGTGATTCCATCTCACAATATTAGGGGAAGCACTTCTAGTTTCCATGAGGGAACTATAAAGTCCACGGAAGGACACAAAAGAGAGAGAACCATATTGAGACGAAAGCAAAGCTCAAAAGAACGCGATTGTCAATACAGTAAAATTCTCGCAAGGAAAGCGTAAAGGGCCGAGAAACAATCCAGCCCCGTGAAGAAATTTGTTAAGTGTGCACAAGGAGTAAGGATTTGTCGAAGTCCCAAAGGCAAGAAAAATTTTCCATCGTCAAAGGAGGACATGTGGTGAAAGATCGAGCATCCGGGGAGTTAGAGCTCGAATAATTGGCCTGCGAGAAAACAAGGATCTCCGTGAAGTCACGAAGAGCGATTCGATTCTAGGTTGTTGGATCTGGAAGGGACACATGGAATATATCCAACCATTTCGAAGAAGTGGTGCTCTAGAAGAAAAAAGGAGAACAGAGTGGAAAGACTGCCAAGGTCGGAGTCCGGTCATAGATGACAACCATGGATCTAAGGGAGTGATGGGGATCACTGATCCTCGCACCATTTGAGTTTTTCGATTCGTAGTTCAGGGACATAGGAGTTGGATGTTGTGAATAAGCCAAAGTCTCGCCAAAGCAGCACTTTTGTGGTTGAGCCTCAGGACATAGTCTGAGGTCATGTGATAGAAAGGGCCTAGAACAAAGAGTTGAGTTTCACTGCCAACTTTCTTCAAAGGCCAAGAAGAGAGTCATGGGGTTGATAGATCCGTACTTTGGAGAAAGAGGGACCTATGAAATTTGTGTTGGTTCCAGTAGGGAGCCTAAGAGTCAATTTGACTTAGGTGTTTGAATGATCCTAGACCAAGAGGTTGGCATGTTCTCGGGAGGAGAGGGCGGGTGGGGTCTACACTATGATGGTACTGCCACAAAATTGATTTATGTAGGCAAAGGAGATAGAGTGTGCCTCAGGAGGTCAAGGTAAGGTGTGTAATAGGATGGTAAACAACCAGTGGAGTCACAGTGCTGCAAGATGGGTTCCTAAAGGCAATAAGAATACCGAGAGAGGAATTCCCGCGAAAATCAAAGCTGAAATGGACAAGGATCTTATGGAACTGAAAGGACAGATGCTAGAATTGAAAATGTAGTAGGAGGCAAAGGTACGCTGGAGATACAAGTGGAATTTGAAAAGGACATCCAACCGGCCTGTTTTAAGTTTGTTATCCAGAAGCAACAACAGGTGTTAAAAAGGTGGTTGAGACATGCTGAAAATCTCAGTGGCGAGAGAAAGAGATCTGACAGAGGTCTCGTAGGTTTCTAGGTGGGAAATGAGAAGGGGTAAGTTGATCTCATAAATTTTTAGGAGGGAAAAGGAGACATCCTGATTTTCCAAGTGGGAAAGGAGAAGAAATGAGCTCAACTGAGAGTTCATGTCAGCAAGGGATGTTGACAGATGGGAAGAAGGCAGAAAAAAGGCCTCACCCATATGAGGATTGATGTGGAACTGCAAGCCACATGAATGAAGAAGATATGAAGTTAAATACTTCCACCATCGAGAAGAAGGATCAGAGGAGATTCTGGTCATTGGAGGAGTCAAAATATTCTTTCCAAGTAGTCGAGGAGAGGCTAGAATATTTGTTGCGAAGATATCAGCAAAAGGAAAATGAGTTGAGACTTCCATGGAGGAGAAGGAGTAGATATTGAAGTCTGCCCCAACATAATAGGAGCAACCGATCGAGTTGCTCACTCAGTGGTAAATGGAGTTGAAGATGTTGGAGGATTGGTTGGACAATCCAGAACCAGAAGGTGGCTGCCATGAGATAGCCATGTTAGGGAAGACATGCCAGCATGAGTTGCAGTTGGAGGAAGCTGGAATGGAACCAGCCGAGGAGCTGACATGAGTTATTCTATCAAAGGAGATAGTTGAGCAGCATTTTAGTAAAGAGCCTGCATAATTTGAGTCTGTAGCAGAGTGGCCAGTCAACGTCACAGGAGATGAAAGAAATGTGGGAGATCAGGATGATCTACCCTTAGAGAAGCATGAGGAGTTGCAACTGAGTAGATTGCATAAGGAGAACCAGTTAATGAAGTAGATGGAAGAGGTGATACAAGAGATAAGGGAGCTGATGTCGAAATCAGAAAAAGAAGTTGTCAGCAAGGAGAAGTTGGACAGAGGAGAGGTTGCACGAGTAGCAGGGAGGATGAAGTAGAAGCAACAGCAAGGAAAAGGAGCAAGAGGACAACTCCAAGAGAAGTTTTGGGATCCAAGAGGATTTCAATAGAGCTGGGAATATCATGAGAAGGAGATCATGAATTTTTGTAGTCGTGGAGTATGATGCAGGAGCATCCCTCCACCTCAGCACACGCCAGTTGGTTAGCACATTAGTGTGCATTCAAGGAAGGGAGAGGCATCGCCCTCTCATTTTTCCTTCGAGATTTAAAATCAAATTAAGGAAATTAATGTTGTCAGAATGGAGGAGCTAAGTTGTGCCTTTGCACAAGTTGTAGATGAGATCACCTTAAGTGGTTGACGGTAGGAGGGATCTACATCCGATTCAGATCAGATTTCCACTCATTGTAATCTCCCTCATTAGTCAAGCATTTTGAATGGTGATTAGGCACCACTAGAATATCTTGGAGGGAAGCTCCTCGAGCCCCTCTTGTATAAATATTTGTAGTGTTTTCCAGTAGAGGTTGTTGGAGTTTGATGAGTGACGAGACTCAGTCGCAGTCCAGACTCACATATTGTAAATTGACATTTTGCCATTAATAGAAAAGAACAAATGTTCATGTTTACCATTTTCCTATGTAATGGATGTTTGTTTATAAATGTCATTCATGTTTGTTTATGTTGTAGATGTGTGTTAGAATTCATCTGCAGGGATAGAGATAGAACCCTCTATCTGTTATTTGTTGAATCATTTTTGGTTCTTTAAGCTAAGTGCAAGGAGTGTGCAACAGAGAATTGAAACTATGTGAGTTGATGCAAGGAGTGTGTGTCTAAACTCTTTCGAGTCATAAGAGAATGTGCCAGGAGGGCACCCCAGAATAATTCACAGACTCAAGGGAGTCAAGGTTGTTGAATACCTTGAAGGAAAGTCTGCGTAGGAGGAAGCGTAGCACAGAGTTATTGGAGACTCTAACAGACTCTACCAGGAGGGCATTGAGCAGGTGTGAGGGTGCACATAACCAACACATTCTGGAGTGTTGAGGACATTGAAGAAAGTCCCAGGGTTGTTTAACACTATGAGGAAAGATGAGCTCTGAAAGTGTGCATTGAGTGAGGTAAAGAAGTTGCCTTGGGAAAAAATGAAAGACTTCAGGAAGACTGAAGTAAGACCTGTGCAAGGAGTGCATCAGGCCAACACTTGGTTAAGTGTTGCGAGAAGTCGTCTGAGGGCTTGATCGAGCACAAGGAGTGAACCAAAGGTTAAGTGAGACCATCTCACAAGCTCAGGGGAAGCTTGTTGATTTTCTAGGAGGGCACTAGAAAGTCTGCAAAAGGATGCAAAAGAGAGAGAACCTTCAAGGTTGTGTTGAGCAAAGCTTAGAAGAATCAACGTTGTTGTGCATAGAATTCCTGCAAGGAGTGTAGAAAAGGGTCGAGAACAATCCAAGTCTCGGGCAGAAAAGTGCTAAGTGTGCACAAGGAGGGAGGACTTTCCGAAGTCCCGAAGGCAAGTGAAATTTCCCATCGTTAGGGGAGGATAGGTGGCGAAATATGAGGAGATCTGAGAGTTAGAGCTCAGGAAGAATTGTCAAGAGCAAAGAGAAATATTCACGAAGTCGCGAAGAGCAGAGTGAATCCAGGTTGTTGGATCTGGAAAGGACACGTGGAAGAGTTCCACGCATTTTAGAGAAGTGGTGCTTCGGAAGAAACCAGAGGAGAACAAGCGAGAGACTCCCGAAGGTCGGAGTCTGAATAAACCACAACCGTGGATCTAAAGGAGTGACGGGAACAGTTTATCCTCGCACCATTTGAGTTCGTTGATTCAAAGTTCGGGGACATAGGAGTTGGTTGTTGTGAATGGGCCAAAGTCCCAAAGTCAAAGTTATTTTCATGGTTTAGCCCCAGAACATAGCCCGAGGGAATATGATGGAAAGGGCCTAGCACGAAGAGCTATTGCCTCCGTCAACTTTCTTCAAAGGGCCAAGAAGAGAGTCATAGGGTTGATAGGACCCGCACTTTGGATAAAGATGGACCTATGAAACTTACATTGGGTTCCAACAGGGAACGGAAGAGTCAATTCGACTTAGGTGTTTGAATGATCCTAGACCAAGATTTCGCGTAACCCCTGAGGAGATAAGAGGGGGGTCTGCAACACATGCCCCTTCCCTTCAAATAATTCTTGTCCTCAACACTTGACTAATAAAAGGTGTTTTTGCAAAAATAACTCATCTTCCCATGTTTCATCTTCCATTGGTAGGTTATTCCATTAGATGTATCATTTGCTTCTATGTACTAAGGTTTTGGTTGAACTGTATACTCAAGCTCATGCAACCTCATAGATTTTACAGAGTCAGATTTTGTTATGAATGAGGTGCCTTAAAAGTGATAAAAAGTAAATGAATACAATCCACTTCATGGAGGAAACCTCCTTTTACAATATATCCAATTCCCAAGACAATATATGATGATCTCAAGACTAGGTCTCCTTGGTATATATAGGAGACAAAGGGTACAATTATAATGAAAGGGTACATTGAAAGGTTATAGCCGACCTATTAATATAACACTAGAAAATTATTAACTCATTTAGGGCTTAATAAGGGGTTTTATTCTTAGCACGGGGCCTTGTCTAGGGATTAACATGCTTGTCCCCTTCAAACAAGTGTTGTCGTCAACACTTGACTAATCGCAAGTGTTTTTGCAAAAAGAACTCATTTTCTCATGTTGCGTCTTCCATTGGTAGGTTCTTCCATTTGACGTGGTACTTGGTAATTACTCGATTTCGTAGCTGTTTAATTCATGTTTCAATGATTTTTTTTTGTTCTAGTATGATTTTCCCTTCTTCGTTAATCTTTGGTAAAATAGTTTGGACTGGGATCTTGTCTTTGGTTACCTTCCTTAAGAAGGAAACATGGAAGACTGGATGTACACATGAAGATGGAGATAGCTCCAATTTGTAAGCCATAGTTTTAATCCTTTGCAACACCTTATAGGGCCCATAATATTTTGGTGCTATTTTTTTTCCTTCTTTTGTTTCCTAAGGGACATTTATTTATATAGTTGTAGGCTCAAAAATACCCAATCCCTTGCTTCGAATTCCCTTTCATTGTGATGTTGATTTTCTTGTTGTTACATCCTATTTTGTGTTACAACCAAGTTGTCCTTCAATAGTTTCATAACCTATTGTTGGTGCCCTATGTGGCCCTCCACTACTTGAAACTTTCCAGTCCCTTTCAAGAGTGATGTAATTGATGGAGGATGATATCCATAAAGTGCCATATATGGAGACATTTTTTATGAAGTATGACAGGATGTCTTGTACCACCATTCTTCTAAGGGGAACAACTTGACCTGTTGTGTCTATTTATTAGATGCAAAGCAACATAAATAACCTTCTAGACATTTATTCACAATATAAGTTTATCGATAGGATTGAGGATGATAAGATGAGTTGTGATCCAATTGAGTACCCAAACAAGATAATAATTAAGTCCAAAAATTTCCAGTGAAAATTGGATCTTTGTCACTTACAATAATCTTAGGGATTCCATGTAGCTTTTGAACTATTTCCATGAATGTTGTGGCTACTGTACTTGTTTTAAAAGTATGAGAAAGAGAACAAAAATGGGCACAGTTTGTCAATCAATCCACTGCTACCATGATGACATTATTTCCTTTAGATTTGGGTAAACCTATAATAAAATCCTTTGAAACTTTTTCCCAAAGTTAACGTGTTATAGATAATAGTTGTAGGAGACCTACCATATGGATTGTCTCTCCCTTATTTAGTTTGAAAACCACACATTCAACCACAAAGTTTTGAACATGAGTTTTAAGACCTTCCCAGAAAAAAATCCTTTTTGATCATGTGGTAAGTGTTGAATAACCCTAAATATCCTCATACAAGAGAAGTCTACAATTCCAAAAGAACCTCATGTTTGAGTTTGGAGTTCTTAATAAATATAGGTGATCATGATATGATAACAAATCATTCATCCACACAAATTTATCTAATGCACCAATGTCCTCTTTTAGCAATGTAATGATCTTGCATACCTCTTGATCTTGTTTCCATTATGTCCTTTCTTCCTCCACCCTACCAGATTGTGTAATTGGAATAGCACATAGTAAACCCTTTGCTTCTTCTTCTTTCCTTGAAAATGCATCTGCCACAATATTATGATATCTTTTTTTGTAAATAATTTAAAACTCATAACCGAGCATATTTGTAACCCATTTTTGTTTCTCTTCTGAACATAAGCGTTCCTCCAGGAAGTACTTCAAACTAACATGATATTTTTTTACTCTGAAGTGTCTTCCTATTAGGTAAGGGAACCATTTCTTAATTGCATGTAGTATGGCCAATATTTCTTTTTCATAAATGGGTTTGAGTAAGTTTTCTCCTTTAAGTAGGCTACTTTCAAAGGCAAGGGACCTTCCTTCTTGCATTAAAATTGCACCAATGCCATGGCATGAGGCATAACACTCTAGAATAAAGGTTTTTTGTGAATCCAAGTGTTAATACCTAGATAAATCCCCATTTTATGTTTAAAACCCCTTGTTAATTCCTATATATTGAATTATTACATTTATAGTATTATAATTGTAAGTCAGCCAAAACCCTTCATGGTACCCTTTCATTATAAGTGTACCCTTTGTATCCTATATATATACACGAAGGATACCTAGTCTTAGAATCATATTCTCTCATCTCATATTATATTCTGAATTGGATATATTTTACAAGGATCATAACGTTTGGTATCAAAGCATCGGTCCTAGGGTTTTGCTTCTTCAAGGGAGTCATCTTGGTATTTTCACTTTAACTTTTTTTTCGGGCCACTTCAGATAGTGAAACTTGGTTTTTATTTAGAAGACATCTCTAAGACTTGTGGTTGAAATTTCAACTTCAGAGTCATTATACTATAGTAGATATGCCATGTGGAAGATATAGTTTGTTGACTAGTCATATAACTAGTCTCAAACAGGTGGTCTGGGAAAAACAATCATAACTTCTTCAACGAGGATACCAATTATGTGAGACCTATTGCATTTGAAAGAGGAAAAACCATAGTATTTATGGTAGAAAATATAGAATCATGGGTTAAATATTGGACATGTGGTATTCTGTACAAGTTCACTCTTCTGGAAGGCCAAAAATCAATGAGGTTTGAGAAAGTTACCCTAACTTTCACTTGGCACATCCAATTGTGGTTTGACCTATGGAATTGTTGAGAAGAAATTTTAGAGTACTACAAATGAAATTTCAGATGTAGAGGGGCCTAAATTTAAGAAATACAAAATAAGGAAGGTCCGCAAGAAGGAAAAACTCCAAATCAAGGGATTAAAATGTGCATAAATTACAATTGGCATAACTTTTTATTGGAAGATTTGTTTTTGGTGATTCAAAATTTGTAATAAAGAGGAAAAAAATGAGAATTATTATTTTCTCACTTGGCTCCAAAGGCTCCTCCAAAATTTAATTCACTAGCTTAACCCCCAGAGAGCTCAACCATGACTCAAGATGAGATCGACAAGATTTATCACCAAATGGAAAAATGGATCATTGAAAATAGGGAACAAATGGAACATAAGATGGATGAAATGGAAAACAAGATGTATAAGATGATGAATGATAATAGGAATGAGATGAAAAAAAAATGGATGAAATGGAAAACAATATAGATAAGAAGATGGATGAAATGGAAAAAAAGATGGATAAGAAGATGGATGAAAATAAGATTGACATTAAAGAACAAATACAAAAATCGATGAAGGAAATGCAAAATTCTTTGTCTTCCATGATATTCCATGCTCTAGATGAGAGAATCTCTAAAGGAAATATCAAAATGCATGGAACTCAGAAAATTAAAGGTAGTATTCTAGTTGAACAACCTGTCGATAATAAGCAATTTTCCAGTGGATTTAAGTCTAATAGTGGAGTTAATTATGGTGGGGGTACTAAATTACAATTTCCTAAGACTGAATTAAAGAAGTTTTATGGAACAAAGGAGGAGAGATTTTGTAGCAGCCATATAGGCCATGGTGTCAAAGGAAACTTCACAGAGAGTGCCTCTTTCTTTGTACTAGCATTTAAAGAAAAGAGAGCAGAGTGTTCTCACCTTCTAGCTGGGTTTTCTCCCGTATTGGGTTTCCCATGTTATATCTTTTGTTTATTTGTGGATGGTGTGTGAGTATTTTTTTAGGTTCTCTGATTTTTTCATTTCGTTTATTTCATACGTTATAAGAAAAAAACCAGTAATTAAAGAATCTGAGATCTAAACGAAATTAACCTTCATAGTAAAGATTCAAGTATTTTATTAGCTCTAATGTGACAAAATGTCTAGTGGAAAATACACTGTAGTTTACGGATCATATTGGTATAAGAACATGTTTTCTTGGGGTGTTTGTGGAAAGTTGCATGGATTCAGGAATGAGTTTAATAAGAAAGTCGTATAACCCTAGCGATGGCCAACGAGTCTATTCATAACAACCCTCGAGATCCTGCAGAGGAGAGATTTGCGAGGCTAGAAGAGAAATTCACTGACATATCTTACAATATGTCCCTCCTCGTGGCAGCTCTAGCAATAAAACTTGGACCGTTCAGAGAAGTTGAAGGCTCAAACTTAGAGATCAAATCAAATGGGAAACTGTGGGATAATGAAGACCCATAAAAGGAGTTGCAGAAAGAACACCAGAAAGAGTAGTCGAGTTCCAATACGATAAACACTTCACGATCTTTATTCAAGATGGAAGAAAAAGTGGACATAGAGTCGTACCAAGATGATATTGATGCATTAAACTGAATCATTGGTTGCAACAAATAGAAGTTTATTTTAGTGTTTACCATGTAGATGAGGAACAATGGATCGGGTATGTAGAGGACCAATGGATCTGGTGGCACTACTTCAAGTAGAAGCAAGGGCAGAGTGTACAAGTGTACACCACCTAGTTAATAAAAATGGCCATCATGTTGGGTGTCTTTCCCAAGAACCTAGATGTACTCTTAAAGTATTTGGGGGGTCTACATAAACATATATGAAAGAAAGTGATGTTTTTCAAGCCAAGTAAAATGGACGAGGCATGTGTATAGACGCAACATTTGGAAATAATAGAACACAAAAAGGGAAACTGAGTGGTTCCAAGTAAAAATAACACCATGAAGCTTCGAAGGAGGGGAGGAATAAGGGGAAAGGGGGAAAGGATAAGAAGACGACAACCACCGCACATTAGTGCAAGGATCCTAACACCCATTGTAGCCATTTCAATATTGATGGAAACACTGAGGAAAAGTGTGATGAAAAATTGATTATCATTTATGTCAACTTTAGAGGAAGTCTGGAACCCTATAAAAGTAATGGGTAGAATTTAAGAAGTCTCCAAAGTGGTTCCCTTATGGAATATATTTAAGCATGACCCTCATGGGAAGATGCTTTGAAGAAGTCTACATGAAACCCAGAGGTTTGGTCATGAGGCCTGAAGTTGACTATGGAAAATGAGTTTGAAGAATTCTTCAAGTGTACAAAAAACCCTCATAGATGGATAGTCCTCGTCATGTTGTTTCGAATGATAGGTGGTACACCATGTGGTTCCATGTGGTTGAGTATTTATGCCCTATTTAATATTGGAAGCCTCGAAGACTGGGTAAGAATCCCTAAACGGTTACAAGTCATTAACTAAAGGGTAAAGTGGTTGTAAGAAGAAACCCCTAAATCAAGGAATGAAGTCATGTTGTAAATCTATAAATACACCACAAGAAGTCTCACATTTATACACACACAAGTTCAATGTTTCTCTATATTTCGAGTGATCTTTTGGTAAATATTTTCATAACATATCTGAGGAAGTCAAGTTTTAAGTAGTGAAGTCTGAGGTAGTAAAGAGAAGTGAAGGAAAAGTCTGCAAAACTAGCATTCTGAGGTAATCCGCGGGTCGCAGTGGAGAAAGGCGTGAACATCCATGGGTCACAGTGGAGCAAAGCACAGACATCCGCAGGTTGACAGTTTACAGGTCATGGATTTGTGGAAAAGTCACTATGAATATGCTCTCTTTTTTATGCTAAAGATGATATGCATCAGGTTGTTCTAATGGTCTAAGATAATATGATTCAGGTCCCCCTTCATGAGTAAAGGTAC